>JAQMCW010000002.1:15158813-15177951 GCA_030068335.1 Chrysichthys cranchii
ATTCATGTTTGTGGCTGTAATGTGACAAAATGTGGAAAAGTTCAAGGGGGCCGAATACTTTTGCAAGCCACTGTAATTCATAGTCCCCAAAGTTGTGAACCAAAGTCATACTGATTGAGTAAGAACACTATATACCATATAGAGCTACAGGTTGTTCCACAGGTAAACAATTTAGGACTCACAAAAAAGATCAAATAACTTGCACACTTGTGCTTAACGGACAGGAGTGATTTTAATCTAAATTTTCTAAATAAAAAGTGGTTTCCTTTTCTTTTACGAGACAGGCCAATAATGGCACATCTGGATACCATCACATTACACATACACGTTAATTACTAGTTGAAGACCTTTTAAACGTGATTGTAAATAAAATAATCATCCATTCCATCAGCTGTTAAAAGCAGTTCCTTGCTCACTGAACTGCCAGAGATTTCATTTTCTGTTAAACTTTAAAAACAGGAATAATATAATTTTTTTTAACCACTTGGAATTATAAGGTTCATTTGGATCCATTACACATTTTTCTTCATCTTTCAAAAATGAATTGTTTTATGTGAATGTTTTTTTTTTTAATGGCACTGTATATACACCAAGAAGTCATACCAGTAACAATCACCTGCCTAATATTGTGCAGGTCCCCCTTGTGCTGCCAAAACAGCTCTGATCCACAGAGGCATGGACTCCTCAAGAGCTCTCAAGGTGTATTGTGATATCTGGCACCAAGTTGTTTGTAGCAGATGCTTTAAGTCCTGTAAGTTGCCAGATGGGGCCTCCATGGATCAGACTTGCTTGTCCAGCACATCCCACAGATGCTTGATTGGATTGAAGAATCTGGAGGCCAAGTCAATACCTTGAGCGCTTTGTTACATTTCTCATAACAATTTTTGCTTCGTGGCATCGTGCATTATGCTGCTGAAAGAGGCCACAGCCATTAGGGAATACCGTTGCCATGAATGGGTATACTTGCACTGCACCAGTGTCTAGGTAGGCATCAAAGTAACATCCACATGAATGTCAGGACCCAAGGTTTTCCAAAAGAACATTGCCCAGAGAATCACACTGCCTCTGCTGGCATGCCTTGCTCCATAAGTGCATCCTGGTGCCATCGCTTCCCAAAGTAAGTGATGCACATGCACCTGGCTGCCACATATCATCAAAGGAAATGAGATTCATCAGACCACTTTCTTCCTCTACTCCATGGTCCAATTCTGCTGCTCACGTGCCCAGGCACTTTTGGTGGTGTACAGGGGTCAGCATGGGCACATTATGGCCCATGGTCTGCAGGTATGTAGCCCCATACACAGCAAGCTGAGATGCACTGTGTGTTCTGAGACCTTTATATCATAGTCAGCATGAACTTTTTCAGCAATTTGTGCTACAGTAGTCTTGGGACCGGACCAGATGGGCAAGCCTTTACGCCCCATGCGCATCCATGAGCCTTGGGTGACCATGACTCTGGTGCCAGTCGACCAGTTTTCCTTTCTTTGACCACTTTTGGTAGGTACTCACCACTGCATACCAGGAAAACGCCACAAGACCTGCTGTTTTGGAGAGGAGTTCTCAGTTCTGACGCCATCATCTTGCCATCACACTTTGGCCCTTGTCAAGACATTCAGATATTTCAGCTTGCTCATTTTTCCTGCTTCCAACACATCAACTCAGTGTTCACTCACCGCCTAATACTGTATTATCCCACCCCTTGACAAGTGCCCTTGTAATGAGATGAGTAACGTTCACTTCACCTGTAGTTTTAATGCTATGGCTGATGGGTGTACATGTGAAAAGGTTTTACATCAGAATATTCATGAAATATTTGGCAAATCTTAGAAGGAAATTAAGAACAAAGTTATTGGTCAAAATGGCTCAAAATCAGTTAAAATCCTATAAATTGTCAGATATAACCTTTTAATTCCATGGTCCTAGTTTTCTTTATTTCTATTTCTCTCATATTGAGGGTTGGCAGGTCCAATTGTTTTTATAAGAACAATGGCATACGAGTTGTGAGTGCAGCACTCTTTAATTCAATAAAAGGTGTTAAGTGTCTCAGTAATCACAGTAATTAGGATCATATGAAAGGCCTCAATACATCACAGCAATAATGAAACTGTCAAAAGCACATTATAGAACACATATGCACCGGGAGTCGTTGTTATTCAGCAAATTCAGTTCCCTCGTTAGACTTATTCATAAATTATGAGCTGTTCTTTCATTTTTAGCATTTCCACAGTCACAGCAAACCTCATGCTCATGAATATTCATGTGTGTAGGGCTGCAGTGATGTCTCCGGTGCAGTAGGATAGGTGGGAAATGAGAGTGTTACAGCTATCAGTGGAACAGATGAAGCTAAAGTGGGCTATTTACAGAGGTGTCAGTGGCATCAAGTAGATGCAGCTGTTAAAGGATGCTGAGGCAAGGGGAAGTCATTGCCAGTGGAGTGTCATCTTGAAAAAACCTCCAACACCTCCAGCTAATACTATTAATGTCGAATGCTATGCAGCAAGAAAATAACACAAGGGCTCCAAATTAAGAACAGAGAGTTAGGGGCTGTCAGGTCAGTTGGTGAGAAAATTTGATTATATTTGTAGTTTGGTGAAATGCCAACAGGGAAATTTTTAGTGGGAGAAAGAGCATGTTACCTGCTCAACGCAAATGCCACACTGTCAGGCGAAATTGCTGAGCAACTTTTTGACCTTTTCTGGACACAGGGTACGCCTAGACCCAAATAAAATCTGAATTTGGACAAAAGCAGTGTTTAAGTGAAAAGAATAAGTGACTTAAAACACCATTGACTTCATACAGAGAAGATAGAAAGTCAATCACGCTGGGGAGGGAACATGAAGTGTAAAATAAAGTGGCAGCATGGCTTTTTGTGATAACAGAAATGATGTCATACTGAAACAGAATACCGTCTCCGCATTGCTCTTAATTTGGTTGAGCATTTCAAGGAAAAACTACCCACAGGAGCTGCTTTTTAAGAATTAAACACTGAATGTGTGTCACACGTAAATCTTACACATACATTCCCTTTGCAGTTGAGTTTGTATGAAATGCAACACACTAACTGTGTGGCTTTTCATTAGTGACATAGGGAAAATATTGCACGGTCAGCAGAATATTGCATTTTTAAGAAGAAGAAGAAGAAGAAGTGTTGCATTATTAAGAATAGCACTGCATTTCACTTTCAGCAGTAGGTTGCACTCATGCCCCAATGAAATGAAATCCCTGCCCTAAGCTGTGCCCCAAGAATGTGGTTCTAAAAGGAGAAGGAAAGAATGGCCTGAATGCTTATCTAGTTCCTTATTAGCTCACTGTTTCTTCTTTTTTCAGACACTGAACCTTTTTAGCATCAAACTGTTCAGAATTGTTCCCCCCAAAAAAAACATGATTAAAATGTTAATTTGACTAAAATACTTACAACATTTTACAGGGGTAAATATTACACATGAAAGCCCACCCATGAATTCGATCTCACATTGTAAAAATACAACAAGCAAAGAAAACTGGACTGAAATTTTTCAGTTCTTGAGTTACCTGCATCTGGAGCTTGATCATAGCTTTACAGAAGATTGATGTGCTTATATTAGAGACTGTAGCTTTAATACATGTCCTTGAAGTCCAGTTGACTTCTCCTAACTCACATAAGATCCTCAGGAAACAGGTCTCAGCCCTGATTAAAGGTGCTTTCAGGCAGATCTAATTAACTTGTTGGCTTACACCACATTAGGGGATGGGCCAGCAAATGACAACAAGCTGCTTCAGCGCTGCTCATTACTCGTGCAATTAGAAATATAATTACGAGGAGCTCCTAGTCCAGACTGGGGGATAGTGGGAATTTGTAGCTAATGGGTCTTACAGCACATGCAGAAATTTTAATTATTAACTGGAAGGAGAAAGATAAACTCACAACACTACATTGTGTTTCTAAGATTAATAAAGAGCTTGGCACAAACTGAATGCCTGCTTTACTGTGCTGCTGAAACAATGCTCTTCATCCAGTCCTATTGTGGCTTGATGTGGTTTTGCAAATCATCTAATGACATATGACTCATCCCTCCTGTTGTGTTTACATCGTAGCTACAAGCAAACTAGCTGACGACCTACAATTAATTTTTTTTAAATAATCAAAACAAATACTTCTGTCCCGACAGGAGTGGGTTACATTTTGACAAAATTCTACAGGCAATGTTTCGTTCGTCACATGTTGACGCCTTGGTGTACATTTAAACAGATATTGTGAAAAGGTCTTCCTTCAGAAGTACCTCACGAGATCTTTTTTGTTTTACATTCATATTGTATTTTAAAGGGTTTTGATGCATCTAAGTCTTTAAGTGGTATTAAACCAGATACATAATTATGTGCAGGAGTCGCATTGAGAGAATGGGGCCAGTATACACTGATCAGCCATAACATTACACTACATAAGAAGTGAAGTGAATAACATTGCTTATCTCATTACAATGGCACCTATTAAGGGATGGGACATATTAAGCAGCAAGTACCCAGTCAGTTCTTGAAGTTGATGTGTTGGAAGCAGGTAAAATGCCCAAGAGAAATGATCTGAGCAACTATGACTGGGGGCCAAATTGTCATGGCTAGACGAGTGGGCCAGAGCTTCTTCAAAACAGCAGATCTTGTGAGATGTTCTTGGTATGCAGTGGATAAGACCTATCAAAAGTGGTCCAAAGAAAGACAACTGGTGAACTGGCAACAGGGTCATGGGTGTCCAAGGCTTCTTGATGGTCTGGTCCAATCCCACAGAAGGACTACTGTAGCACAAATAGTTGAAAAAGTGAATGCTGGCTATGGTAGAAAGGTGTCAGAACACACAGTGCATCTCAGCTTGCTGTGTATATGGCTGCGTAGCTGCAGAATGGTCAGAGTGCCCATGCTGACCATGATGACTACTGAATGGGCATGTGAGCATCCGAACTGGACCATGGATCAATGAAAGAAGGCAGCCTGGTTTGATAAATCGCATTTACTTTTACATTATGTGGCAGCTGGGTGCATATGCATCACTTAATTGGGAAAGAGATGGTACCTGGATACACAATGGGAAGAAGGCAAGCCAGGAGCAGCAGTGTGATGCTCTGGTCAGTGTCCTGCTGGGAAACCTTGGGTCCTGGAATTCACATGGATATGGCTTTGACACCTACTACCTACCTAAACAATGTTGCAGACCAAGTACACTCCTCCATGGCAACAGCATCCCCTAATGGCAGTGGTCTCTTTCAGGAGGATAATGTGCTGTCACACAGCAAAAATTATTCAGGACTGGTTTGAGGAACATGACAAAGAGTTCAGCGTGTTGACTTGATCTCCAAATTTCCTAGATCTCAATCTGATCAATTAAGTATCTGTGGGTTGTGCTGGACAAACAAGTCCTTCGACGAACGACCCATCTTGCAAGTTACAGAATTTGCTGCTAATGCATTGGTGCCAGATACCACAACACATCTTCAGAGGTCTTATGGAGTACATGCCTCAAAGGGTAAGAGCTGTTTTGGCAAAACACAAGGGGGGACCTACACAATATTAGACAGTTGGTTTTAATATTATGGCTGATCAGTGAATATAAAGCTGCTCAGAACAAAATTTTTTGTTCTTCATTTGACAAAATCGAGAAATTTGTCTAAAACTGTTAAGAGTAGCAAAAGAGACAGAAAACATGTACACGTGTGATTTTTCACAGGTATGGTTGTACTTTGAATACTTACAGTGCACTAATGGCTCTTACTATGGAAATGTGGAAGGCTGATGAACAGTCGTACGTCATCGAGTTGTAATTCAGTTGTAATTCAAGACTTAGGATGCATTTTGTTTCTTAAATTCTTGTTTTCTTTCTTTGCATCCCTTCCTCACTTTTTAACTCCTCCCAGCGACAAGTTACACAAGAGGGCAACGAAAGCACACAAGCACAGAAGCAATCAAGGACAAAGGAGAAAATCAGTTTAACTTGGCTTAAATTTATTCACCTATTGTATACAAAAATACATGCATGCTGTACACACTTAGATGCTGATGGTTTATAGCAAACAAGATTCTTCTCATGTCTGTTTTTAAAACAAGGACTTTATTTCTACCCATTGTCTATTTAGCCTTCTTCTTCCTTTTTTAGGGTGAGGTGGAATATTTATACTAGCTTACGTGGTAAAAATAAATAAATAAATTTAAAAAAGACTCCTTCATAGCAAGCACCTGCATAACCTTGATCTAGAGTCTTCCTAACTTGTGTTTTCTTGATCCTTCAGAGTGCATTTCAAGAATTGGTACATCTGCGAAAATGGCAGGCTATCATCGATTTCCATGTCATGGACTGAAGGATGTTGGATCCAGGAATCAGGGAGGCATCACTTAGAGGCATCAGTTAGAGTTGCAGCCTATGTCTTAAAATTAACTCCCACTGCTTGTTCTGAGAATTGCTCTAAGTAGTTATAAGACAAGGTCTTAAGGCTTCAAAATGTTAAGGAGCAATTCTCAGTAGCATTATACATACAATATCAGCCTTGAACTTGGCACAGCCATCAAGAACAAGATTTCTATATCAGGGCTTCAGTTTACAATAATTATGTTTGCTCAATAAGCCTTGGCATTTGTTTAGTGCTTCTCTGACATCTTCTGTCTCCACTGTGTAGATATGTGCTGTTGTTTATTATGAGAGGGATTTTGCTGCACTTGAACACTGCTTTCCATTTGAATGAGCATCCTCAGTCACTTCTTGTTTCCCCTCAGGGACTATGTTTTTCCAGGATAGAGCCTCTTCTTCTGTTTGCACCTGAGACGATCCTTAAATTACATTCTGCAGCTCAGATATTTTCCTTGAGAGTGCTTTAATTGGGATCTTTCATGATTTGGCAAGAAATATGGACCCAAAAGCATCAGTCTTGTGCCAAAATTATGAGAACTGACAACCATGGAATAGCGTAATACTGGAAGCATACAATAACTCTGAAGCAAGTATATATCCCTTTACTCAAAAGTTTTACAGTTCACTGTTCTTCCAGAACGTTGGTGTTTCTCTACATGGCCTGACAGGTGCCTGCTAAAAAAGAAAACTGTATTGCTGTACTGTAATGCAAGTGGATTGTGAGACAGAATCCAGCAAGACCATACTAGTTGCAAGATCAGACCAGCTTTACCAGTGCAGGTAAGATGGTCAATTAACATAAACAAGTCTGGACCAACTTTGAATGTACATGGTTTAAGCTGTCTGCATGGTTGTCTCATTATCTGCATCCATACGTAGCCTGTGTAACACTGCTATGGCTCAGACGTTTCTTTTCTTTTTCCATTGAGTACCTTAAGTATTTTAGCAGCATGCTTGGTTGTCGGGCCTTGGGGATCCTTAGGACCTTATGGTATAGTATAGTATGGTATAATGGTATAGTGTAAGACACTAAGTGTGGACAAACCCATGTGTCATTAACATTATCAATTAATTTTCATTCATTTTGTCCTCAGCTGTGGCCCTCCAGTTCACGCCATCCAAAATTAGACAGCGTTTTATAATCAAACCGACACATTTTGCTTGGTCTTTCTCATACTTTGTGCTGGAGTTTATTCTAGCTGTAGCTTATATATTTACATTTTCAGGACAACTGAACATAAGATGGTATGCTAGTTCTTTGCATAGCTAACTACTAATCTGTGGTGAATTTTGGTCCTAACTTTTGCTGTATGTATGTAAGACCTGTTAGTAGGCCATGCTTCTGAGGAATGAAATACTTATCAATTTGTGTCATCCAAGATTTTTTAACATCACATTCATATTCATATTTGATGCATTTAATGAGATTTTGGTTGAATTAGAATAGCTTTTATTCTTTTCGTACTTTAAAAAAACAGCACTTCCTATATTAGCTTTATATTCAAGCTTTTTGAATTCCTTGCCCTTCCTTATACAGTTACCTCTGAAAGTATTGGAATTGCAAGGACAATTCTTTGGTTTTTGTTATACACTGGAGACACTGATCTTTTTTCAAAATTTGATCTTTTGATCAAAATATGAATATGACACGATACATCAGAATTTCAGTTTTGTTTGGAATTTCTGTCTAGGTGTGTTAACCAACTTAGAACATGGCAGAACTAACCCATTTTTCGAGTGATCAAAAATATTGGATCACGTAACTGACAGGTGTCTCTTGTTGGCCCAGTGTGCCCTGTTAGATTTATTGTTTGAACACTTAATAGCGCTAAATGTCTACTCTTGGTTTGAGCCTTGGGTTTCGCCTGTCATGGATTTATTGTGCATTTATTGTTAAAAAGGATAAACCAACATGAAGAACACAGAGCTGTGTATGGGACAAAAGCATGCCAATATAGCAATTTGGAATGCCCTGAAAAACAAAGAAACCACTGTTGTACTCATAATCAGACATGGAACAGGTTGACTAAGAAAAACAACAGCAGCTGATGGCAAAACATTGTGAGAGCTATGAAGTAAAACAGCAACAACAACAACAACAACAACAACAACAACAAAAAGATGTAAAAAACAAATCAAAAGTGGGACTTTCGGTAATATCACCAACAACCTCCACAGGGCTGGAGTGAAGTTATCACAATCCACCATTCAAAGAAGACTTTGAGGGGAAGAAATAAAAATAGAGGCCATAATAGTGGATGAGTGAACAAATGATCAGCAGTAAGAATTGGAAGGCCAGATTGGAAATTGCAAAGACGTACCTAGGGTAAAGCAAATATACAGTGCATAACAAAAAGCAAAGAACTGGCCTTCAGAGGGGACTGTAAGTGTATTTTTTGTCTCCACTGTGAAATGTATTGTTTGGCTGTCTTGGTTTGTTCTAGATGTCAAAATATAACCATAGCATAGGGACAGATTCCCCACTGTTGTCCATCACAGTCTGGCTAGTTCTGGTTCTGACACCATGTTAGCGTGTGTATGAGTGTCCAATTTGAAGAAGACGTCTGTTCAGTTGACTGCAGCAGTCCAATGTCCACCTTTTTCCATTCTGACAAGATCACCAGAGCCGTTGTGTCGGATGTCAATGCCATCAAACCTTTTTTTCAGACATCTCCAGACTCATCTTTCAGACACCTCCAGACTTTCCTCTGAGCGGAATCCACATTTTTCCTTCTATCCTGTTGCATCTCTTGCCTGGCACAGTTGTTTATCTCTTTTTTAACATCTGATCAGACTACCTGAGTAACATTTCTCAGTCCCATGGCAATTCCTTACCTGTCTGTGCCCAGGCCAACTGTGATCTGCTATCTTTCATATGTCTCTTTTCTTGGGAGAACAAAAAGATTTAAATCTAGTGGTCCCAGGTGGTAGTCCTGGTGCTGCACCACCATCAGCTGTGTACATCTGAAGACATCCTGAGCTTCTACTCCAGCCACTAACAGGAAGAGCGTGTTCTTTTTATTTGGCCACACAAGTCAAGTATAGTATTTATCATTGCTTAAATCTTCTGGATTGTTCTTCAGTGTTTCCCGTCAACTTTGGTTCAGCTGGAGGTTTCAAATAATACTCTGAACTTCAGGCTTACAGCTAGCTCCTGTCTTGTGTAATTTAGCCAGTTAGTAATCCAGTACACATGAACTGTTTCCTGTTTTCATCCCATTGTAATATACAATGTGTTGTCTCTAACATGATTGATTGTCAGAAACAATGTTTGATTTAAGAACACACAATATCTTAGGACCTCATTCATAAATCCTTTGATTAAACCTGCTAGTTACGTTCATTAGTGTGAACACTTGTGGCCTTTTAAAATCCCATTCCGTACCTTATCACCCACAAGAGCTATGAGGATTGACTACAGCGCTGCGGTAAGAATATAGCACAGGCAGAGGACTGAAATCCTGCAGAGCCATACGCTATGGGGATTACAGTGATTTTGAACATTTCAGCAGAGTGGCATTTCACCAGAGAACACTAAATCTGACTGGTGATAAAAAAAAAAAAGGATGAATCTACTGCACAATCCGAAGACGCCTGATTACGGTACAGCTTTAGGCCTTGAAATTTACAGTCAGGCTGCACTAAAAGCGCAGCAGAAGATTTAAGCTAATGATTTCAGTTTATGCTGCTTTCGTGTGCTCCTGCAATTATAGTAAATAATATTGACGATCATATAATCTGCTCTTAAATACCAGTTTGGGAAAAAATAAAACAACAGTTGATGGTAATAGCATATATAAAAATACATTACATTCTGTAACCTGAGACAATTTCCATGTACTTTTCTAACTTCAGCTCCCGTGTACGCACATCATGTCTTCATTATAAACTTTCTAGCAGGGAAATAGAGTTTAAGAAGAACACAGGAAGACTGCATTAGCATGATCTTTAACTAAGTGAACAAAACAGCTTGACATGGCACAATCTGCACGACTGCCACAATATCTGCCTGCCAGTTCCTCCAGTTCCTGCATTTTAATCATTTCCCATTTCGTCTGGGAACATCTCAATTCAGAGCCTTTGCGCCTTCCACAGCAGTAATGGTGGTGTAATTAAAGAGGCTTGTGTGTGTCTCTAAAGAGCCTCGAATATGGGCCCATTTGTGTGCTTTTGCATTGTGGCTGATAAGCAGCATTATTGAGCAGCACCATAATCAAAGTGTCTGCTAAGGGTGATGCAGGACACGGCAGTACTGGGGAAAGAGCCACTGTTGAACAGATGCTGAAAGAAGACACATAAAAAAAAAAACACCTTTTACGGTGATGACTGATAATGATATTAAATGGGGGGGCTAAAGGTTATCTGTGAATAGCTTGATGATGAAGCTTTCTGGGTTGAGCAATGCATTTTATACCAAGGCGGGACTGTATGCATAAATCTGATTGGTTGGTAGGTTTGCATTATTTTAGTATAAGAGCAAGGTCTGTTGTGTGTTCTTCCTTACAGATCACAAGGTGTCATCGACAGCATAATAAGAATAATGTGAGGCTGTTACACAACTAGTACATACACTGAGTCAGTAGGTGTTGTGAATCCATCATAATGCCCTACTGGGTTAATATGCTAATCAATATAACATGCTAAACAGATGAAACCTTGCAGTTCTGTCATCTGTCCTTTTGTGTGATTTGTATTTGGATATTGTATGCTCGTTCTATCTACTTTTAGATTTCCCTGTAAAGACATTTTGGGGAAAAAAAGAATAACCATCTAAATAATCCACGTTGCTCACTTTCATTACACAAGGGACTGTATTTCATGTTCACCCCACAGTGTTACAACGCATTTCATATTGACATAACTGTCAACGATAGGCTGTATGAATCTATAGTCTATAGATAGAAACCAGCCCCAGCCTTGTTTCTTTAAACTGTTCTGTGTATTTTTCTTTTGACTAGTAGTGGTGTTATTATGCTTGGTTGCATGAAAATTCATTTTAACATTAAGCCATTTGCCACAAATGAAAGCTTACATGATTATACATTATGCATTTTAATCTCTGAAAGACAGGGAGACTTAACCCTGCTAGTCCATGCTAGGTCTGCACTGTTTTTTTTTTTTTTTTTACAAATACAAGACAATGAATCATAAGAAAAAAATAACAGCTTCTCTGTTTTGATCAGCTCATTTCTTTCTTTTTTTTTAAAATGGAAAATGACCTCAGTATAATATTATGTATATAATCCAATGTGATCATCTGGTGTTGGACCCCACTTTCTCTCTACACCCCCTACTCATTCTGTCTTAGTAAAACTCACCCTTTGGTTCTGTGGCCTAACTGTGCCCTGTGCCAGGAGAGCCAGCTGAAGAGCATGGGCAATGCCCTGTCTCCTGACTGTGGGCACTCTGCACCCTGCCAGTGCAGCAGACTCCTCTCTAGCCTCTCATGCCTGTGGGGTTTGTGAGCACACTTGCTTGGCATCATTAGCCTTCTCTTCCTGTGACACAATCTGTGTACAGAGAGAATACAAATGTAAGAGCAGGACAACAAAACGCACAGTCCGTCCTGGATGTATGGGATCAGAGTTTTTTAATTGGGTTTCAGCTCACATAAATAACAATGTTCATATATATTTGTATATTATACAATTTCATATAATATATATTTCCCCCTATGATTTACATCCTTGTCTTGCTAAAACTGATAGATCGATCGAAACAGAAACGCGATAAACACACTAGTGTTGGATCATCTAATAAAAACTCAAATAGCAATGAAACTTTGTGTAAATCATTCCTTTTTTCCTTATTGGAGACGTAAAAGTGAACAACGGAAATGTAAATAGTTCATTGTCTTTAATGCAAAGAAACGCACAGCTAGTTGTAAACCTGATATGCAGTAAAGCAAAATGTTCGGTGATCTCTATGCTGCACATTCTCCTTACAAAACAGTACAGAATACTAATAGGAAGCAGTTCAAAATTGGTCTGGAGGACCCAGTGACACACACTCAAACAAACAATTCAAACCTGTCAGTTGGAGATGAACAGCCCCTGAATACGACTCAAGAAGTTTGGAAAACCTATGCTTGTTACTCAACCTTAATGGCTTCTGAAATGTAACTGCCATTGGAATAAAAAAAAAAACCAAACCCAACAACAAAGAAACCAAAACAGAAATGGAAATGTTCAAAATGGACTGTCACAATCTACATATATTGCTTTCATGTTTGGGGTCCACTATGGCATCTTCACTACTCAGGTTGACAATATAAAGATATTGGACAGCTGAAAATTCGCCGAGCTCTTAAGAAAAACTGCTCGTTTATTGTGCATGTATGTTTCCGCTAGTATTGATAATAACCTCACAGAACACGCAGGAAAGAATATCATGGTGCGACTTTGCGCAGTGGGGAAAAATGGATTGCATTAGCACTGTGATCAGAAGCATGCGCTGGGATTTTAATCACAAAAACATTGAAAAGCAAAAATGGCCACGGGAGAGGGAAGCATGAGCTGAGCAGCCACAGGAACAGGAAAATAGATGAGAGAGAACCCACACATGACTATAGCAGCAGCAGGAGAGTGCCATCAGTAGTACATCTGCTCTCTAGGCTGCACACAGACAGCACAGTTCAGATGGAACCCAGTTCTGTTTCAAGGAGGAGCTCGAGTATAACACACTATTGCCAATATACGTTATCATGCTACACAAGAGTTTTTTTGCCCGCAAGATAGAAATGATTGTCTATGACATCATTCACTGATTCCTCCCTGAATATTTCACTGAGGAAAATCATATGTAAGGCAAAAACAAACCCCCAAAAAACATCTAAAGCACTGACGAGATGGGATTGTTGGTTTCAAGATGCCTGCATGTTCATCTCAGAGTAGATTTCCTTTTATGCAGAATGTCACTACCCATGAAAAACCGAGCACGGAAGGGAATAACGTTATTATCGGCCACTCCTTTCAACTGTTTGAATGAATCTACATGTGAAAGTGTGAATTCTGTTCCATAAAGCCCTTTGGAGATTTAGTTCACCCGCAATGCTTTTATGACTTGGGTGATTTGGTGAGATGGGTTCGGCTTTACAATAATAAAAGAAATACGACATGGATCAGAACAGATCCATGTCTATAAAATCAGCAGTGGGACTGTCATGCTTTTCCACAAAATACAGACCAAGAAACCAATAGAGTGGAACAAATCACAGAGGAAATACATATCATGCTATAAACGACTAGACAAAAACACAAAGAAAATGTTCTCCTTGTTCTCCCTGAATATGAAAGTGTGAGTTTGTTTCATCGGATATTATTAAATGTTAGCCTCAGTAGAAACGCCATACCTATATCCCCTTTTGTATTAGAAGATAAATCCACTATATTATAGCCAAACAATATCCAGCCCTGTCCTAAGTCAAGTTTCTTTGTTCTCTTTTTACACACAGGGGCACTCAAAAATGTTCAAAAAAGTGCTTTTAAGGATAATAGCAAAACTGACAAAAGAAGCAAACCAACCTATTAGTCGTGAATAATTTACATACTCTTCCCACTCCATTAAAGATCTCATAATCCATGACTAGTAGTCATGCAACACAACTCAAACACCCTTTACTGCAATGATCAAGAAAAAAATGAGCTCATCCTTCAAACCTAGCTCCTACGTTTCTATCCACACCGTGTGACAATGTGAGCCAGTGGTGGGGCCAAAATAAAAGTGAGGAAGCAGAGTGGACAAAACGAGCCCGTCGGTTCTAGAGGATAAGCTCTTGGACCGTTCTGGAAGAGTCGAAACGAGCGTCTCAGTTGCAGCTCTTCATAGTCAGACCATATGGAGACTCTTGCTGCCGGCTGCTGCTGTCCGGCTGCTCGGGGCAGTCCACAAAGTCGGGCACGGGCAGCCCAGAGAGGATCATCAGTGATTTATTTGAGATCATAAAGGTAGGGGCGACAGGAAGGAGGAAGGAGATGTCGAATGTGTGCAGGTGCTGTGAGTTCATGGCGTCATAGAAGGACAGCGTGTTGTTGTCATAGTCCAGTAGCACTCCGAGCCTCCGCAGCTGCAGCGATGCTTCCACCAGCATCTCTTTGCCATTGTGACGCACCAGGAAGTTATTGTTGCAGCGGGAGAACACCCATGATGACGAGTTCTTGCCGTTCCACTCGTTCTTCGGGGCCGACTTGTATGCCACGCCTATGGTGTACCTGTGGCACAAGATCTGTTTTTAACGGTTGTTTGTATCAAAAATAATAAACTTCTGTGCTCTCTTAGACAGCATAATAAACCATCCCCAAGCCCTGCCCATATATGGGTAGCACTGCTCCGTAGGTCAAAATGGTTCAAAACAGATGTGTTTATGGTCTAGGAACGACTTCGGGTATAAGTGGCCCTCAGTACATGTTAGATAAACTCATAAATGGATAATGGCAAATACAAACTAAGGCTAAATGCTATCAGTATTGACTTAGACTGATCTTGTGTTTCCTACTTGATAAGATTACTGCACAGCTAATGTGGGAAAAGCAGTGCTTAAGGTTAATCTGACCAAACCAATCGCCATAAAATGGCTTAATGTTAAATGTTTAAAAAAAAATTTAAATAAAGGATGATTCAGCAAAATGTGTAGCATGCCAGCTCACTCTAGCCATGTTTGAGATGTTACAAGCATGAATGTTTTGCAGGAGTATAATACTCAAAGCTTATTATCAAGTCAGACCTAGCTCATTTAACCAACAGATGAAATATCGTGCCTTTGAGCAGATGGGCTGATGGTTGTGTTCATCTCATAGTAACATGTAGTAGATCACACAAACAAATCCAAAGCTGCCATTGTCTTTAAGCTTTATTTTTGTTTTGTTTTTTTGGTATAGATGAGAAAAAAAAAGAAATTAAAAACGGACAGTACCGGTTGCTAAGCAATGATACCAGGGTCAAGAAAAAAAAGGAACTTTAGCTGCTTAAATACAGTGATGTCCAAGACGCACACCAGATAACACGAATATCACACATGGAGACTAATTTGTAGTAGGACAGGTGAAACATTTATGGCTGCATGGAGTTCGTTGGGCTTAAAATAGGTGTGAAGGGCAGTTGTACTCAAAAATGTTGATTGGATGAGGGCTGGGAGGTAATTTCTTTCCCTACAAATCACATCAGAAGAAGCAAGACAGTCTCTGTCATGTACACACCAAAGATCTACAAATATAAATACAAATTGGCAACAAAATGGCACTAGAACAAGACTAATAAGTGGCCCAGAGGAGCATTGTTCCTGTGCCACAGTTATTTTTTACTCACCATGTAGACGCTCCTAACAACACCTCCCAGTAGTGGCAGCCACTGTCGATAAATACGTTGCCAGCAGCGCCGTAGGAACCTGTACCACTGAAGCGCTCTGGTGTGTGGCTCTTCTTTAAAGAGCTCTCGTCCTTCTCCATGGTCAGGCAGTCGTTGGACAGGCGCAGCTTCTTATGAGCCGTCTTTGGGTCCAGTTTAAAAGGCTGGCCTGTGGATGAGAAGACATGACTGAATCCAAAGAGACAACAGGAACTTGTGCTCGTCTGGGACAAGGATTCTCAAGCTTGGTCAATTTAAGCATTTCCCCGGATTCCAACACACTTGAATCAACTTATCAAGCCTTCAAAATGACTCACACATATAATAAACTACACGGTGTAGTAGTGGTACTGCAGGAGACCAGGGCTGGAAATGCAAACCTAGGAGGATTTCTGAAATTTGCTCTGAATTTTAGAAGCTGACTAAATGATGAAGAACCTCTTGCTCATTTAAAAAAAGATCAGTTATTAATTAAATTACAGTTTGTCTAAGTGAATATTTATGCATGAAATATTCCTAACATTAGCTAGTTTTACGATGCCTCTACTACACTGAAATCCATGTCTGTCAGTGCAGAATTCATGTTTTTAATTAACTGGTACACCCAAGGAATGCGGGAATGTGGAAAAGGAAAATCAGTGAGAGGCCGCAAATCTAGATGAGCATGTTTCTCCTAAAGAGTTTTCCATCCCGCGTTCTCTCACTGCAGGAGTCTGGGATTGGACTTTAAACACAGGTCAGACCTGACATTTCGCTCAGACCTGAAGCTAATCCTCTGATTCTCACCCTAAAGACAGACAGCACAGCACACTGATCAGCTGGCTTGTCTAGCTTCACCTGCAGTGTGTGTTACTGTGCCTGGCTATGAGGCATTCAGGCAATGTGCTACTTCACGCCAATTCCATTAATGTTGCTTTGAACTGCTTATCGCAGTGTGTGCAGTCCTCCCTAAACACACGTGCATGTTCTTGCCTTTCCACTGGGGTTGCGCCTGGCAAGCAACAAAGGAAACATGTATATACACACATGCAGACACGTGGCATGCTATAGCCAAGGCAAAGGGCACAATACCTCCAGCCTAAAATAACAAATGAACCAACACCTTTAATATACAAAATATGGAGTACGCTTGTGTAACTCAGTGAGAACATCCAAAGTGCACCGTATCAGCCAACAGCAGACTGTGTAGGAGAGCTGTACTCTGGGGTGGGAAAGACTACCACATTTTTAACTCTGAAGGGATCTGATAAGAACATGTTCACAATGTAAACACTGGTGCCTATTAGTGCGCTTGGAAGGGAAGGGTGTTTCGTCTCACATTCTGTTCCTATACAAGTGGGAATTGCACCAGGACAATGGTCTTGTATTTTTATTCTTTACCTCCTCCTAATTTGACTTACATAGTTCCGAAAGTTTTTTTTTTAAGCGCAATGACTATAAAGTGTTGGGGAAAAAAACATAAGGTGGCTGACATTCAGGAAGTGTGCTGTCTCATAATGCAAATCTAGGCAATTAAACAAGTGCAAAGAGGACAAGGTAACTCTTAGACACTTAACAGCTTCTCATTAAGTATTCCACACATCTACGCATGTTTATTCTAATTAAGACACAATAAATGAATGCTTCATTTGGCCTGTAGGTGCCAAGACATAAACAGACAAGCCTGGTGCCTAATAATGCATGAAAATTAGAATAAGAGGTCTGAATCCAAAACATGAATATGAAAATGTACACAAAGCATCAAAATGTTTTTTTTTTTAAATATTAAGAATAGTGATAATGAATCAGTTTCCTAAAAATGAGCCCCCACTGGGTGCATTTCATTTGGTTTCATGTGGATCATCAACTGTAGCACTGCTGATTAAACAGAGCCTTCTGTTGGACACACACACACACACACACACACACACACACACACACACACACACACACACACACACACACACACACACACACAGTCTTGCTGGTGATGAAAATCAACACACTGACACATTACATATACTATCGAGTTACGACTGTGTAGGTTGCTCACTGACTGAGGATAACACACTAATTGAGATACACTTCAGACATGCTTTATTTCTCATCCCTCACATGATGATGCGACATTTTACTGAATGCTTAATGGACTATTTGAAATATACTGCACTGGTCCCGGTGGTAGACCTTGTCTGTTTTCAAGGTGAATTGAAAATGGAACCCGTGTGGCTTGCAGACCCAAACATTTAAGATGAAATATGTAAGATAAAAAAAAAAAAAGTCCCACAACACACCTAGAGGCAGCTATTTCAAATTTGAGCCTCTGTCAGAGTGGCTTTGATTTCTATCTTACAAGCCTGCAAAAAGACGATGTCTCTTCCCCTTGGTTGCCCTCAAGGCATGATATGACATGATATAACACCTGGCTTAAGGTAAGGGGTGGTTAAGCCCTGTCTTCATCGTGTTCTACAGGCATACTTTTGAGAACATCCTGACATGACATGATGCATTATGGTCTGACATGGGTAATGTGTCTGGTAATTGCACTGAAAATGGGTGAGAGCATCACAAGCACTGCATCTGTAAAGCCAAAGGATTTGCTCCTAAGGTCTCTGCACCCCTGCTATCTGGTAAAAGGTTGTGCAACATTTAGGCCATGTGTGCCAGACTCAGAAGCAGCTTCTTTTACCAAACTGACAGGCTTCTTAACAACCTGCTGTTCCCCATCACCACCCCAACAATCAAGCAAGGTTCCAGTGTTTAAAGTGCAGACTGGGTCATATCACTTTTGTCATAGGTCATATCGAATTGTTTAGGTTTACATAACCATGGTACTGGTTTATGTACTTCTCAGTTTACATTCTCTCATTTTACCCTCACAGGGTATTCTGAAAAACACACACCTAACTTACTGTCCTTGTGAGGATCTTCAACTGACATAATAATTAATGCAGCTAATTAATACTATACCTGCACCTGAAATAAAAAAAACTTCTTGCATCTGTTATTCTTTTCTTATTTTGGTAAAAAAAAAAAAAAAAAGCAACCAAGCAACCAACCAAACAAACAAAAAACAAAAACACTTTCCCTACGAGGACCATACACATAAGGGAATAAAAACGCTTTGTGGGGACGTCCGATTCCTTTCTAAAAGGCATAACCCTAACCCTACCTATGACAACCCTAACCTTACCCAGCTCTAACTTTAATCATAAGAAGTAATAATAATAATAAAAAAACAAACAAACAAAAAACAAGACTATTTCAGTTTTTTTATTGTTTTCCCAATTTTTTTTTGTAAAATTGAATTTTCCTTGTGGGGACAGGAAAAATGTCCCCCACAAGGTAAAAAAATAACAGGTTTTTACATCTCATTGTCCACACACACACACACACACACACACACACACACACACACACACACACACACACACACACACACACACACAC
>JAQMCW010000002.1:15189143-15202001 GCA_030068335.1 Chrysichthys cranchii
CTGACTTGTGAACTTACTTCATTTTTTGTATGCAAAACCCAGGAGTCCTCATCTTGTGTTTTCTCTGAAAAGTGCTCGCTTACGTAATATGTTGCGTTCTTTACTGACGTTCAAAACTTCTCATATACAAAGAATGTTTTTTTTTTTAAAGTAATGTCTGGACATCAAAATTTATTTTTCGTACTGACTCAGTAATGCAGAAATCGGAAAAATAAATACCTATAATAAAATTTTTACTAAAAACATTAGGGTGCCTAAGACTTTTGCACGGTACTCTGTGTGTGTGTGTGTGTGTGTGTGTGTGTGTGTGTGTATATCTCCTCACAGCAAACTTGCAGATATTTTTAAAGCTAGATCGTTCGAAGGATGACTTGCTATTAGGTGTGTGGAAAGCAGTTTGCTGATGTCGTGGCCACGAGAAGCCCATGCTTAAACACATGTATCAAAGGGGAAAGACTATTATTTATCCATTGTAGATTATAAGGCTTGACAGTGCAAGCTGAGCCTGATGGCGTGAAAGCGCAGCATTCAAGCACTTAGGCACACATAAGAGACTTTGTAGAAGGCACAGCATCCTTCAGGGTTCTTCAAAATCCTGCATGACCATATGTTCAAAATATCGACAGAGCTGAATGCAAACCATGATCTGCAGTGCTCGGAGCGTATTAATCGTGCAGACCTGCTAAAAGTTGACTTCATGCTGGAAAATGCTGAATGGTGTAGAGAGAGACCGTATGTGTTTATGCATATATCTCACCTCTCTGCCACATTTCTGGCAGTCTGGAGGAAGCGAGCATGGTCGTTCTCTTTTAGACTCTGCTCAGCTTGTGTGATAAGAGCACTGGAGCGTTCCAGACACTGTCTACAGTTAGCGATCTGCTGAGCCAGCTTACGCAGCTTCATCACCTACAAAGATAGACAGAGAGAGAGAGAGAGAGAGAGAGAGAGAGAGAGAGAGAGAGAGAGAGAGAGACAGAGACTCACTGAATAAAATGAATCAATCCAATGCTCCTGCAAGGTATGTCTCCTTTAGGTTACACTAAGATGGAAGTGATGGATGGTGTTCAACCACCTATAGTTTCTTTTTCAGTGAATCACTGAGAAAACATTTCAACACAATTTCTGTATAAAACCTGAATTGCACTAAATTGCACTTTGTTGTGAATACAAGCGTACAGTCTCCACGATGTGTAGCCACATAGGGTAGCCTTCAAATCTGTAAAGAGAATTTAATGAGCACAGGAATTCAGTTTACACTTCTCACGTGCACTGGTATTTTCTGCTTTGTGTATGGGCCATTAAACGATCATTTTTGTTTTATTTTGGTAAATATATCTCAGGACTCGGCCCTGTGCCCTACCCAGGGTGTACCCCGCCTCTCGCCCAAAGTCAGCTGGGATTGGCTCCGGCTTCCCCCCGTGACTCTGAACAGGATAAAGCGGTAGAAGATGAGTGAGTGAGTGAGTGAGTATATCTCAGAATTCTTCATCTTGCATGAGTGTCTGTAACCTATAACTATAACATTTCTTATAGGCAAAAGTCCATATTTTCAGATGCTGGATTTTCAAGAGAACCTTTAAAAACTAAATGAGATTTTTATGACTGTAATGTAACAGCAATAACTTATGAGGAAGTGGGATTATGCATCACAGTTGCAGTAAAGTGTGTCATCAGTGTGGAGGTGTATGGCTGCTGGCAGGTTATGAGCGTTGTGAGTGCTGCGTCATCAAGAAGCGCTCAAAGCAGTCGCACAGTCTATTATTCTGAGTGCAATTTTGTGAAAACATATTTCAGTTTAAATTAAAAAGGCATAGGGCCGCTCTGTTTTGAATCTTTCTCTGTGCTGACACTCACTCACGCTGCTATCTCCGTGCTGGAGCCCAGTGTCAATGATTTGACGCTGCAAAAATAATTTCCCATATTCCCCATGTCTGAACCAAGTGAGACTCTTTTTTCTCTCCTACAGCAGCTTGCCTCAGTGGTTGAGCTTTGAAAGGTAAGTGGCAAACAGGTCAAACTTGCGTTTGATTAAAGTTTCATTGAGCTGCAAGGTGTAAACTGAAGTGGAGCTGCTTTCTCCACAGAAAAACTATGGCTTGGCTGAAGTGAAGAGATTTTGTGGCATTACTGTAAAGGGACGTTTAAATGCTGAAAGTAAATCACTACCTTGTGGAATGTTTAAACACATACATACATACATATGTACAGTACAACAGACCATACAGTACAAGCTGGACGCTTTAATATCTGAGGTCATTTTTTGTGCATTTGTGTGTGGGCAGCACTCAAATATTCTTCAAATAATTAAAAAATAATCATTGGAATATTTTAACACTAATTTTGCGTAACATGTACAAACTAATTTCACAACAGCATTTCTATTCTTCTTCTTCTTATTATTATTCCAATAATAATTAGCTATCTCCTGTACAATCAGGCTGCTGCTTTACCCTTACTTCACTTCAGTGGATTTTGTATTTATATTTAGTTCATTTGAGAAGTTACCATGCCAAAGTAACAAATAAAAAAAAACCTAAATATAACCAGAGAAGAAACTGAAAACCTCATGGTTATATAAGCAGAAGCCCGGCAATGGTGGCAGTGGTATCTGGTTGTTCTGTAATGCCCGAGTAAGGTGGGAAACATGCAGGCAATCACCAACACTGCTCATCAAAGCGCAATGACAAGAATAAAAAATGGATGCAGGTAAACATAATGCGCAAGGACATTTCTTCCTGTCTGTCTCCCCTCGGTATTCACATGAGAATGCTGTGCAGAAGTGCCCTGGACCAGCCTCTTAAGACCCCTGTGTGCTCATCCAGCCACAGAAAGGACATGATTGCTATGTAAGCTGCGGGCTGATAAGAAAACTGATTAAAAATGCCGGTTTCCACTCGACTGATGACAGTGTCCTTTGTAAAAAAAAAAAAAATAAAAAAAAAAAATAAGGAAAAATAACTCATCACAGGACACCCTGGACCTATGTAAAATTCTTCCCTCGTCACATACCTGATCACACATCTTCTACCGCTTAATCCTGTTCAGGGTTGGCTGGCGCCAATCCCAACTGACTTCAGGCGAGAGGCGGGGTACACTCTGGGCAGGTCGCCAATCGACCAAGGCCAACACACAGAGGCAGACGACCTTTCACACTCACATTCACACCTACGAGCAATTTAGAGTAGCCAATTACTAAGCCTAATCCCCTCTGTGCATGTCTCTGGACTGTGGGAGGAAACTGGAGTACCTGGAGGAAACCCACGCAGACACGGGGAGAACATGCAAACTCCACACAGATAGGCACCCAGGTCGACCCCGGGGATCGAACCCAGGACCTTCTTGCTGTGAGGCGACAGTGCTAACCACCACACCACCGTGCCCGCTTACCAGATCAAGCTGGTTATTCTTAAACACTTTCCTTCCTTCCTGCCATCCTGTGCATAGTGATACATGACTGTGCTCTAATACTCACAGTGACTTTGACAGCAGTTGTCCTAACAAAATCTCACGATAAGTGTTTGCGCAGTCTGTCTTTTAGAAATGTAAATGTGCTACAGCTGGGAGCAGCTGGAAATATTTCTCTCTGTTGTTTTCCAGATGAAGCTTTAAATATGCAGATAATATTCTCCCGCTGCATGTCTGCGTCTAGACGAACAGTGGTATGCATTGTTCTCTCGCAGAAAAACACACGCCTCTTCCAAGTTCATAATGGAGCGTCTTACAGAACTATTGTTTTCTCTTTCTGTCCCCATCCACTGCTTTAAAAACCTGTGGGAAACGGGAGAAAAACTGGCAAGCCTGACCACATTGCTCACACCCCGGACATGCTTAAACAAGCTTGTTGACATGGAGACTGAATATGATCTTGTGCAACCAGTCAATACATTGTGGCTTTAGTAATACAATTATTTTCTCTAAGACAAAAGTAGGATAGACAGAGTATGTCTTCAGACAGACCAATCGCCTAGTGAGCAGTAAAGGAGAGACGCAGTGTACTGGCCTCGGGATGACTCGTTCAGTATAAAGGTATGGTCTCCACTTGACTCATCCTGCTCCTGCTTTTCGAGACGCGTTTTTAGGGCCATTTGGAAAGGTCATAGATATAATTTCAACGGTATTTTCCTGCTTCCAGAGACCTGTCATATCAAATCAATCTCACGAGATAGTCAGCGCTGGGGATTATTACATTTGCCTGGGCTTCCTGCGTCCACGTCCAATTTTCAAAATGGTGGACAATGACCAATCCAGCTGTCCTGCTCTCCACTCGGGAAAAGACCTCACAGATGAATGGAATCGTCAGTGTTAGAGTTGCGCGTGTTCATAAATTAGCTTGTGAGTCTTCAGGGTAAGTTATGATTCAATATAAAGAAATGATGCACTGAAGAGAGATGAGTTACATATAATGGCTGTGAGGGCAAATAGAAAAAGGCAAATGAGAAATGTAGAAAAAAAGGCAAACCTGACCAAAAGCAATGAAATGTAATATTTTACCAATGAATACTACAACTGAACAAAGGACAACATGCTAACAGAGGCATCTTGAAGAAAGAACAGATCCATGGCAAGGAGGCATGTCAAAATCAAGAATCCAGATCAAGAATACTTTAATACATTAATGAACGAATCATGGCGTAGAAATTTAACGCTGAGTGGAAAGGGGAAGTCCTCAGGCTAGTTTATTTAAAACTGCACCAAAGGACTGAATCTGGTTCTTCGGGGTGTCTTTGGTGGCCCAACAGTTAAGCTAACCTAGAAAAGAGCAGCACAGTGGACTGGCCGCCTTGTTTGTGTTTGTGCTGGTTGGCATTAGTGAAGCGCTGCTTCTTCTCGCCAGAGGATGCTTGTTAAGTGATCTCACATGGCTGGAACCAACACGCCATGCCTGGCTAGAATGAACCTGAGCCTGGCTCTCTGTCTAATCTCATTGGTCTCGCATGAGCATTGTTTCTCCCTTTCACATCCTCTCTCAGCCCCATTTCTCCTTCAAGCCTAGCACCTCTCAGCAGTCTGCCTGTGAAAGTTTGTGGCTGGGTGCACAGTTTCCTCTGCTATAATAACATCGCCCATCTCTCCAGGTTTATCTCAAAGCAGGCAACAAAACCTTTAGAGATCTCCCCGATGAGGGACATGCGTCACACTTTGGGAAAAAAAAAAGAAAAAGCAAGAGCTCTGCTGTTTTAGGCTTTGTAATCCGAAGGCTCGTAAGTGATCCCTTTTTTTAAAGCCTCGTAGACAGAAGGCAAGGGACGGGTCCGGCGGCATCACTTCCACTGACACAGATCTAGTGATGAGTTTTGAGAGTAAGCTCAGAGCTGTCGTCTCCATATGGGCCTCTCTATTTGACAGGTTGCTGGGGAGCGAGCACAGATGGGTCTTTAAAGACAAAGAAGAAACTGAAGCTTTTGAGGAGAGCCTATGCTGTTTAATAACCTGTTTCTGCAACTCGGTCCTTTTCTGTGGTAGGCTCTATCACGTCACTTGGTCTGAATACATAACAGCCTGTTTTAGCCTGTTTTTTTGTAATTGATTGGCATGCAACGCACAAGCGCAGCCAGACGTCGCACCTCTGGGGCCGACTCAAATTTGCAATTAATTTCCCCTGTGTGCTGTCTTGGAGGAGCCTGAGTGTGTACCTTTGACTCTTTGATCTTGACAGCGATGACCTGTTTCCTCTGGCGAATGATTTCCACCAGCTCATCACACTCCTCCACCAGCTTGGCCTCATGCATGGCCGTATTTACCTGCAAGAAAGGAGAGCACAGAGATGCAGTCACGACACTTACACTCAGAACACGGCAGTGTGCTGCATGCTAATCCTGCTCCCTGCTTGCCCCACTGACTTCTTCCTGTTCGGCGTGCATCAATATGCACTGTGCACATTTAACGGTGTGTGAGTAGGGCGGCGTCATTATGGAGGGGATTTTTGGATTTTGGCTGTAGCACTGTATGACCTTTACTGTGAAATTCCATTTTCCAGTAACACGGCCTCGGTGCAACAAAAACTTGTGACTTTAGCGCACACCATACGCCAGTCTTTACCCTATGCTCATTATGCACATTAGAGCGGCTTCAGCTGCCATGATAACACATCATGTTAAAACACACATACCACGATACAATTATTTCCATCTGCTCTTGATCCCATTAGCAAAAGTAAGCAGTTCACAAGGGTAACTATCCAAAGGCAAACAAATGAAAGGAGCCAAGTGACAGGATAATGGAGCGATTAAAAAAAAAAATTAAAAAAAGAAAAAGTGCTATTAGCCTAACCTGTCACCTCCTACTCATACAATAACTGTTAACGCTCGCGCTCTCTCTCTCTCTCTCTCTGGTGCCATCTGAATCCTGACGTAGTCATATGTCCTTACAGGAGCCCAGGGGTGGATGTTCATGGGTTCTCATTCACGCTAACACCTTCAACATGTGGTAAAGTGTACCTGCCTTGCTCCACACTCTCACAGTACTCCGTCTGATTAATCTTTTAAGGGTATACGCTTTGAAGAGGCTTCATGTCTGAAAAAACACCTGCTGTTGTCTCTGGGAATTAACCAAAAAAAAAAAAAAGAAAAAGCCATCAAAGCCTGGAGGGAACTTTGGATAATTCCAGCACTTTGAAATCTATTCCACACCCATTGTTTTTAACAGATTTAACCGAAGGCAGATTGAGCAACCGCTTGGATTTTAGTTCGTGACAAGGAGCTGTTGCAGCCTGTGCTGATTGCAGTGAGTTTGGCTAATGGCTCCTCTCTTCAAAGCCCGACTCCTGGTCTTGACGAGACCCTGCGGTACGTTTAATCTGCTAATCCGCAGACGTGGGGAACCCTGCAGCCTGTCACCAGTGAGGGACATCTCAGAGAAAAGACACAATCTTAACAGCACCGAGCAGATGCCAGTGACAGTGAGAGCTTTGTTTTTTGTCCTGCTGCTGATTACAGCATGGCTTTTCTGTGCACTGACAGCTCGGGACCGAATGGGACAGGAAGTTCTCGGTGCAAGGCCAGGAAACAGCCCTCTAAGGCCTGCGGCTGTGTTCTCACCCAGAGCGAGATCCTGAACTGCATTATTAAAAATGAACGAGTCAGAAACGGTCCGCAGTGTGGTGGCCAGTGCCACGTTGCGATTCACATAAAGCCACTTTGTCAAAGTGAAACAGAGTAAGCTCCTATGGCTTAGACGTAATACAGGGAGGAAAAGTTTACTTAGAATCCAAGAATCTGGAAGAATACAGAAAATTCTTGGGACATTCGGTCATTTAAAACTAAATGTGGGTATTTGCGACGTATTTGCTTTTCATTTCATCTTTATTTTATCAGGTACCTCCTACTGAGAGCCCTGCTTAGAGATCATTAACGTGATCACTGGTGCCATTATGCTAGAAAAACTTTCCTAACCCTCCAAATCATCCGTCATAATTTATAGATGACTAGATAAGAGCTCGTTTTAGGATCCCATTTCAGATTTTTTCACATGGAGCAACCCTCTAATGGAGCTTACTTGAATGCCACGGCTACTTGCACAAAATCTCTTCTAGACCTGCATGCTAAAAGCAATAAACTCCTGAGCGGTGCAACAGAAAAGCCATTGCCCCGTTGTTGGGAGATGGAGAGTTGGAATCCTCATGATGGCAATAGTCGTCCTATGTTTCCTGTCGATCACGGCTACACTAGCCGATCGTGGGCATCTATGTGCGCATGCATGCAGAAGAGTTCAGGGAAAGCTTTCCTCTGCGTGTGCTATGCTGCCCTGTGACACAGCATGAGCAGCCGTTCAATAAGATATGGTTGGCTGGATTTTCATTTTTCTTGGAGGTTCACACTACCCTGGTTGGTAGCTGCTGCATGATGGAGGAGAGGTAGCTGGTGGGTGGGAACTAGCAAGTGACCAAATTAAGGAGAAACAACCCCCTTCCTGCACGGAAAAAAGGCTCTGCATACATGAACTACATCTTAATGCAACTTTTAGTATGTGATTTTGTAGAAAGAGCTTGTTTATCTTGTGAGAAAGTGAACAGGTTCAAATTTTCTCTGTTTTGACATTTTCAAGGGTAAATATCTATCCATCAACACATTTGGCGGACACTTGGTGGTTACTACACTTTGCCTTTTTAGAGCAGCATTCTGCTTCATTCATATAAATCGGTGTTGGCTGCATGCTTTCTGCAGTGCCACATAAACAAAATGACTAAAGATGTTAAGATACTAAGATAAGATAAGATATATATGTATATGTGTGTGTGTGTGTGTTGAACCTTTCAATGTAATAATCTATTCTGCTGCAATGAATTAGGGAAACAATATCTGCCTAATAATCAGCATTTTTTTCTTTAGGGACAATCAGATTTCATGGACAAATTTCATGGATTTCATGGACAAATCAAATCACTGCTGTAAATTACTGATATAGTTTTGGAGACATCAGTATCCGTGAGTAATAAGCCTCATCTGGACAGCAATAAGCCCCGGAACTAGAACGCACACAAAAGTCGGCTATTATCGTTGAGACCTATTTGTAACACAGCCCTCATTTTGTCTCCTGGCCCGAGACCTTTATTAAATCACACAGGAGCAGTGCATGTTGGATGACTCACAGGCTGTCTATAGTCATTTTCAAGGTTCTTTCCTCCATTAGAAGGAACGATTTTATAAACAGAGGAAAGGAAAAGGACAAAAAAGTGACTGTACAAATGATGCCGACAGTGACCGTCTAAACATTGTTGCATTTCCTGGAAGGGACGTTCGTCTGCCTTTCGCTGCTCTCGGCTTGAGCAGAATAATAGATTCAGGCACAGATGAGATCATCGAGCAAGTGTTAATTAAATGAAATTAAAATTGAAATTTATTGAAACAGTAGGCCGCCGAGAGAATATTCATAAATCAGTGTAATCTGCATGATTTGATTTAAACCTGTTGAGAATTGCAATCTTTGTTCTAAATATTTAAGTCACTGAAAAAAATGGCATAATTCCTAATTTAGGAGTGGAACTGTTATTACACACAGTGGTGGGACAGTGTCCAAACTAGACTAATCTGCTGAGTGGCATTTTGGTGGTTTGACGGTGATAATGATGATGGTGATGATGATGAGTGATACTGGACTGTGAGTTTGGCCGGACTTACCTCCACCTGCTGGCAGATCTGGATGAGTTTGGCCATCTGGTTTTCCAACTCACTGTTCCTTTTCACCAGATTGGTCAGGTTATTCTCCAGGGTTTGCTGTTGGAAAGAAAAAGATGCTGCATTGAGACTGGAAGGGAATCAAGCCTTTGAATCAAGACGTGCTGTATATTCGTTTCTGTTTCTGCAATGGTGTGGCTGATCTGCTATGATTTCTGTAGGCTTTGTAGGTTCCTGGTTCAAATAGAAATTTCATCTGCAACTGCATAGATCATAAACAGAGAAATGTACTATTTCACATATTCATATTAAACCCCTAAATGTATATGCTTCTTGTCGCAAAAAGAAAAGTTCCTCTGCAGTGAATTATACATATAGCTCAATGATCCCAAACTCAGGAGAGTCACAGATAGTAAGAGTTCAAAGCCAAGAATTAATGGGAAATTCATTGCACACAGTCATGATCAGTGAGGAGGTACAGTTGGGCGCAGACATTTTGTGGGTCAACTCCGTGAGTCTCCGTAACTGTCCGCCGTGAAGAACATGCCGCTTGGTAATTCTCAAGAAAATAAAGGCTAGCCAGGGACGGGCTGTTTGTTTTTCTCTCTGCCAAGTGACAGACTGTAAAGCATGTACGTAATAGACCCACGCTCTGTTTGTTAACCACGATGAATTGCTGTTAAAAACCTTACATGTATCATGAAAAATTGTAGGCTGTAACTAAGATCACTGCGCATGCTTGACCAAAAAAAAACCAAACCAAAAAAAAAAAAAACCCAACAAAAAACCCCCAAAACACAAGGGATGCATCAGTCTGCATGAACCCAGTTTCTCTGGTTAGCTACGTGTGCATCTACCTGAATCGGAATGAGAGCGTCACAAAAGAGAAGAGAAGCCCACAGATGGTGCCTGCTGAGGCGGCTAGTGGTAATGACATGGGTGGATAAAATAAAACAAGTTTCCAAAAAGCGTGGCGCGATGACAACATCCATGATCAAAACAAACACAACAATAAAATAGGCACACAACAAAAAGAGGCGGGAGCCTGGCCATCCTCTGATGGCTATTCATGCATGTGGGATGCAGCCTGGCCCTCTCGACTTATCCCCTTGCTGTCAGCAATGCGGGCATCATGGGCACTCGCACACCTCCGACACGGAGAAGGGCCAAGGTAGCCTGTGACTCACCGCAGCGCTTGTCTTTGATGCCTCCATAACCGCTTCAGATACTCTGCCGGGGCTCACGTGAAAACCCTACGAACACACACACATACACAACCTTACTGGGATAGCTGGCTCCCTGAAACTGGTGGTAGCTAATCGTCCCTGCCTCTTTCTCTCTCTCTCCCTCTCTCTCTTTCTCTCTCTCTCTCACTCTGTGCTCTGTGAGCCGCCTGGGAGCAGGTACGCTTCCTGTACTCAGCTGGTGTTGGATGGTTGCATCAGATGAACAAGTGGAGCCATTCACGTGGCTTGTCAGCATTTTCGAATTCTGAGTGGCTAGGCGAGAACAGATGGGGGTCATTAATTAAAGAGCAAACGAGAAGGGGATGATTTATACATCAAACCCAGGCAGCATTTCCCTGGAGTGCAGGAAAGGCAGAAGTCTTGTTCAAGTGACATTATGTGGAGAAAGAAAGCGTGAAGGGAAGAGGAGAGAGAAAGAGGGAGCGGGAAAACCGAGTGCGAGAGACACTGAGGGAGTAAGGGAGACACTGAGACGGAGAGAGAATTAAATGGAGATAAAAGCAGAAATTTATAGAGAGCGGAGAGAGAGAGAGAAAGAGACAGAGACAGAGAGAGAGAAAGAGAGAGAGAGAGAGAGAGAGAGAGCTCCCTGGAGCAAGGTAGCATTGCAGTGCCCTCAGTCCTCTAAATCTGCAGCGGCACACACAGAGCCATTCAGAAATGCTCTCATTAAAGCAGACAGCAGACTTCAAAGCCTCAGTCTGAGCCATGCAAGAGCAGGCAGCACACAGAGGGAGAGATGGGAGAGAAATGCCATGGCAGACAGGACAGAAAGCAGAGAAATGAACAAAAAAGGGGGAGGGAAACGAGGATGAGGAAAAAAAAGGGAAGGTTTTGGAACGTCTGCATTTGGAGGAGCAGTGACATTGCTTCAGCCTGAGAGGAGGCTATGGAGCAGTCAGGAGAGAGTTCTGACAACGAGGTGTGAGAAAGTGGAGGGGAAACATGCAGATCGAGTAAGAGGACGAGGAAAGAGAGAGAGAGAGCGCACGACAGTGAATGAAAAGGAGTTGTATTAGTGCCATAAGAGCGCATCAGCTGTTCATCACCCTGGTTATTATCACGCACATGTAGCATAATCACAGACACACCCAGATGTTGTCCTCATACAACAGATGACACACCACTCATCCCCTAACGTGGATTAAAAAAAACAAGAAAACGAAAAGAAAACCTTCCGAGCACTCGGTCGAGTTCGGACCCCCAGGTGTCCTCTAGACTCTTAAATCACAGCTGCTCCATGGACTCTCCGTGTCAACTGTCAAGAACGTTCAGAATACACATTAATAATCACATGTGTGCTCGCAGAAGTGACGATTGGTCGCTTAAGAGGCCAGCACTGTTTCTCTTACTGTTTGGGCATCAGAGAAACAACAAAGCATGAAGAAAATCTGCCTTTGTCGTAAGAGCCTGTAATTATTCCAGAAACGGAAATTAGCAGAAAATCAAACCCAGCAAACAAGCACTCTAGATAACCTCGTAAACTGGAGGATTTTTAATGCACGGCCATGCCAGAGCCTGCTGGCTGAGCCTGCTCGCAGCACTGAATCTCTGGAGACAAACTCGCACATAGTGCTTCTCCGTCGAACAATGCAGCTGCATCTGCAGCTTCACCCGCTAAATTAGAAGCTTCCATGTAGGTTATCACGTCATGACTTGTTGACCTCCAGAGAGGACATGAAGTCAGGCCCGAGTGCGAACTTCATCTTCAAGTAATCGTGTTATCCTGCTGAGAGTGGTGGTAGATCCAAAACCAATCCGGTCCAGTGGGTCCAATTCACATACTGGCATGTTTTTGGAAGGTGGGAGGAAACCAGAGAACCCACAGGAAATCCACATGAACGTGAGATAACTCGGGTCAGACAGTAACCCAAGGCATTGCTAACGTGAATGTAACGCATGCAAAATGCTAATCAACATTCCAAAGAACTACAGTGGAACCTCGGCTTGTGAGCATAATTCGCTCCGGAGACGTGCTTGTAATCCAGATCACTTGTATATCAAAGCGCGTTTCCCCGTAAGAAATAATGGACACTCAGTAATTCGTTCCACAACCCACAAATATTTATATAAAAATGACAAAATATAATACAAAATATAAAGTAAAAATACTTAAAACTGTCATGAATTGCCCGCACGAAGCGCGCGTGCAGTGCACCTGTTCTGAGCACTCCCAATAGCGGTGCATGTCAGAGAACTCGTGTGCTAAAGACTACTTCCTGGTTTTCCTCCGCAACACCACGGCACGTCACATGATTGGTGACAGGTGTACCAGATTGGGACTGATTGCGGGAGCTATAAAAAGACTTGAACAAGCACGCCAAGGTCATTATTGGCCATTTTCCGCGCTCTTGCCAAGCCTTGCTATTCCCGTGTTTGCTTTCTCCGGTTCTGACCAAGTTTCTGTTTCTTGTTATTCATCCCCACCACACCTGACAACAACAAAATAACCTGCACTTTACCTTTAAAAAGAATCATGGCTGGTGTGAGGGAGAGGG
>JAQMCW010000002.1:15206821-15218642 GCA_030068335.1 Chrysichthys cranchii
GGCCTTGGGGGCCCCCCCCCCCCCCCTTTTTTTTGTACATTGCAAAATTTGAACATAGGCATGTAGACTTATTTTATATAAAATAAACCTTAGTGGTCCTTGGCTGATCTCTCGTTATGAAAGTTTATCGAAGGTGTGATTAAAGTGCTCAGGCATGTATTACCATGATGGCATGGTGCGATAAAATGCAGGAAGGAACCGCTGTGTACAGGGCGTTTAAAGAGACACGTAAGTGCAAACATACAAACCTCCCCCTGTTTACGTTTCCTTGTGTACAAAAGGTGTCCTTGCAAAATGCATCCTTCAAACAGAGACATTTTAGATCGTGAAACCTGCAGAGAAACCTGCTAGAATAATAAACGTCTCAGCTGGAGAGGAGATGAAATCTAAGGAGATGCCTGGCATGGGCAATGACTTGCTATTTGAAGCCTTATACAGGATAACCGTTAAATCTCTTCCTGGATCAGGAGGTCCTTCTGCACCCTCTTCTTACTCATCCCTCCATTCTCGCAACAGTTTAAAATGGGAGATGGGCGGGTTTACTGCTGAAGAGGACTTCACTGCAGTGTGTTAACTGGAGCCGCTTCACACAGCACTGGAATATTGCAGCAGTTTCCTGACTATAAGTCACGAAGTATAGAAAAGTATTAATGTAATATGGGCGGACATAAAGCAGATTTACTGTTACCGAGCCAAAATGGATTAATTTCCAGCAAAGGCACATCCTAACGTGTTTTCTGTCTCTTATACCACAGTAAACTCCAGACGCTAAAAATGGTTCCATTTATTTAAAAAACAAACACACAAAACCGTTCTTCCTTTTATCCATTTCTAGTTATGTTTAACGTTGTGGAATGTCTCTGATATCTGTAATTTCCTGTTATCATTTATATCTTAACAGTTCTGAAGACTTGTTCATGTTGGAACAACCATTACGACATGCTGACACCGGAGACTCCTCCCAAAACCTCTGACTAAACATCTCCTAACTGTCCGTTTACATGGAGCATCCATATTACAAATCTCTGTGTGAGTTGTTACTATAGAAATGCTAACATATTAGGAAGAGTGCATTCATATAAACCTTGCGATTGAAACCACTCTCAGAGCCATTCTGGAAAATTAACCAGCAACTTTTCTTTTGACCAATCACTATCGAGCATTCACAAGCACTATAAACACAGGTAGCGTCTGGTCCTTGGACTTTAAGACAAGCTTCACTCGCTTCACAAGAGACAAATTGCCTTGCTGGCATGCCATGTAAACATGTTTTGAATGGAGGATGAAACGGCATACTGACAGCAAGAGTGATGAGGGCTGCTTTCTTTGGGGGTTCACAGCACAGACATGACCTAGTTCTTGAGCCACAGGAGACATCTCAAAGAGCGAGTTTTTGAGATGCACAACATGGCTGAGTGCGATGTTGGGAGGCAGGCCTTTCAAACTGATCTCAGTTCTTAATTGGCTGAATAAAATGTTTTTTTTTTTTAATTGTTCACACAGTCTGGATGACATAAATAAGCGATGAAAGAAAAGAAAAGAAAAAAAAAAGCTGCGGTGCAAAGAGTGCCCTGTATCAGGCCCAGCTTGTCACACTGGGATGGATAAACAATAAGAGTGACGTTTTTAGGAACTGGCGACTGCGGACATTACATTAACACTTCCAGTTTGGCAGTCGATAGGGTGAGAAATCTGTGCATTAGCGTATTTGGTCTCAGTGAATGCATGTGGGCCTACAGCCAGCGGATTAGTGATTTAATTCACACGCGCAGAAGCAGATAATTAGCAACAGCCAGAGTTTGCGCAGAACATCTCCCCTATGAGAGTAAAGTGACAGTGACTGGCAGATGACAAGTGGACAGTGGGGAGACGATGAGCACACGCTGTAGACAGCGAGATATTGATATGTAAAACGAAGACAGGCTGGATGTCACTTCGCACTGAAGGCTCGTAAATCAATCGGGCTTCCTTTCATACGCCTGAGCTTTGTATGGAGCCGAAACCTAAAGCTGATTTACCATCACGCTGAAGTGACATGGATATGGGTTTGATATTATTACCGCACAAGGAATCTGCTTTGCTATCAATATCCCAGAAGCTGTAGCTGCTTCTCTCCGTCCTACAGCTTACTGCCTTTCAAATCGGTCCAAATTCAGTCTTGGGAAGAAATAGAATAATCCTGAAGCAATAGAATGTCGTTGTGTACTCCGGCTTGTCCTTTATCCTCAAAAGCCCAGTAAAACAAACAAGAGCTAAAGATTCCTGGATTAGGACTTGTACCATCAAGTCCAAGTCCTGCTCTCGCTCATGCATGCCTCGGTCCTGCACATAAACCGACTTTTCGGCGAGCACAAGGTAATGCGGGACGCGTAATTATGATGATAGCACAAACTATTTTTAACTCCTCGGGGTCTTATTCTCCTGCAGTAATTATATTCGTGTACACGGTGCGAGGCTTTGTGTTAACGTATCAGATAAACAGGCAGTAGGATGGGGGAGAGGCTGCATGCTGAGACTGTGATCAACTCAGCAGCTCTTGTGAGGCTCTTGTGTTGCTTTCTGTCGCCGGCTTTCCAAACAGCTGAGAGGTGATGCGGCTGTTTTTAGCAGCCCATTAAAGGAGAGCCCTGTGCTATAAAGCATGCATGAACAGCACAACGTGTCTGTATAAACCAGCCTCGACTGAAGTAAAAGGAACTGGGCGCTTCCCTGCAGGTCAAAGACACTGCCGGCTTCCTGTGATTTCCTGTCTTTGGACAGGTTTCTGGTTGATGCCTTTCATAAAACGTTTTCAGCAGAAGAGCGTAAATGGTAGTAGACAGTATTTTTAATTATACACGGCCATATTCATGAATGTGTCTCACGAGGTTTTGCTCGAAGTCAGCCTTTCTTTGTTCAAATGAGATTTCTCATCTTGCTTATCCAAGAGGAAGAACCTGTTTGGTCCTATTTTCATAGCGGGATAGTAAAAAAAAAAAAAAAAACATGCCTAGAGAGAGTAACGTGAGACTTTTTAGAGGAATGCATCCTCACCAGTCAGTTTATTAAGAACACATGCACATATACTCGCATAGTTCTGCAATTGGTGAATGTGGCACAGGCACAACGCTGTAAATCATGTAGACACAGGTCAAGAGTGCCAGTTAATGTTATTATCAAACTGAGTGACCTTGATCCTGGCATGGATGTTGGGGCCAGATGGGCTAGTTTGTATATTTCAGAAAAGGATGATCTCCTAGGATTTTTAGCTACAGTACAACAGTCTCTAGCGTTTACACAGAATGATGCAAATAAATGAATAAATGAATGAATGAATAAATAAATAAATAAATAAATAACAGCAGCGAACAGCAGTTCTGTGGGGAGAGACACCTTTTTGATCAGTGAGATCAGAGGAGAATGGGCAAACAGGTTTGAGCTGACAGGGAAGCTACGGTAACTCAAATAACCACTCTTTATAACCACGGTGAGCAAAAAACATATCAGAATGCACAATGTGCTCGTTCATGACGTGGACAGGCTACAACAGCAGAAGATTAAGGGCCCATCGATCGATTTTTTCAGGGCCAATACTGATCCAATTATTAGTAATCAAGGACACAGATAACTGGTATTTGTGGCTGACATTCAATGACCATAAATCTGACGTTTACACGTAATATTAAAAAGGCAAAGTGCTTTGAAACAACAGGGATGACTAAAATAAACATACAAAGATCAATAAAATGAGAAAAAATAAGTATCTGCTTGGAAGACAAAAGTGGAATTGAGTAGATCCCAAATTCGGGTCTTTCAGCATGTTCTCCTGCGAGACTACTCCTATACGTTTCATACATTGCTGTGACTTCACTTACAACATGCTCACACAGACGCTACTTCGGTTCCCTTCCCTTTGATTTCATCTCGCAAACACTGAAAAGCATGCTGGATTGGATTTACTCCACACGTGGGCCACATTTCTACCAATCCGAAGGCGCTGCAGACGGAACACAGAGACAGGTTACAGAAGCGTGGGTTGGTTGGACTTGATGCGTCGTCCGTATTTCAAGCAGACAGATAATCCTGTGGGTGGGACATTGGGCCACACTACAGAAGTGTGATTTTTCTTTCATCATGGTTGCATCAGTTATGAGCACGCATAATAACAAAAGACTTTTATTAGCAAGGAAATGAATTCAAGTGCCGATTCAGGTAATGATGAATTTTGGCTGATTATCAGTCGGCCTCCTCAGAAGACCACTTCGGGGTACACTTTGGTCAGCTAAGAGCATGAATCTGAGGCTAGAGTGGGCACAGACGCACAGAAACTGGACAGGTGACGACTGAAAAAAAAAAACAGCTCAATTTCTGTTGTGACAGGAAGGTCAGAATTTGGCATCAACCGCATGAATCTAGTTCGGGTTGCTGCTGGTGGTGTAATGTTCTGGGTTATGTTTGGCACACACTGGGACCCTTATTATCAGGCTTTATTTAAATGCAACAGCCTGTCTGAATACTGTTGCTGACCATGTTCATCCCTTTACTTTTACTTCTACCAGCATGATAATGCGGCATATCACGATGAGCGGGTCATCTCTAAATGGTTCCATGATTATGAGGATAATCTCAGTGTTCAGTGGCCTCCCCAGTCGGCACATCAGAGTCCATTAGAGAACCTTTGGGAGGTGCATAGGAGATTTGTGGCACAAATGCATGACTCACAAATCTACACCAATTATTTGATGTTAATATGGACCAAAATCTCCAATACATAGTTTTAACACCTAGTGCAATCCATGCCATGAATAACTGAGGCTGTCCCAAGAGCAAAAGGTGACTGGTATGGTATGGAGCTCCTCATAAAGTGGCCAATGGGTGTACACTTCCTCTTCCTTCTATTTATTGAGTGTGTCTTTTTTTTTGACATGTCCAGCCTTCACACTGACCTCAGTGGAAGTGAGATAAGACACAGGCCCTCTGTCAACCACCACAGCTCAGTGGAAGGGTGAGAGATAAGAGCAGCAGGGACGATTAAGCTGAAGTCTTTGTCATGGCGTTGCTGGCCCCTGGAGAACAGGAAGAGGATATCTGAGATTCCTGTAAGGTCAAAGCAGCTGGGGTCTGAGACTTCGGATAATGCAGATTTGTGGCTGGTCTCACACTTGCTGGCTTATATTGTCTCCCAGAAGGGATGCCGTTCTGGTAAGTAGCTCCTGAACAGCAGGCGCAACAGGCTATGATGTCAGTAGCGGTTCGAGACCAAGACAAGCCACAGGAAATTCCTGCGCTGGTTTGGCCTCTGACATTCCAGCACAGAATGGAAAAGCTCAAAGCATCTTTGAAAGTGGGGTGGGGACACAGGGCTAGGCGAGGCCCTGAGCTGAAGGATCGAAATAGCTCACAACAGAAACAGAGTGGTTTAAAGATTGGTCTTTGCTTGGGTTAATATTTCATTGCAGTATAAAATGTGAATCCACATGCAGCTGCGGCCCAATTAGGCATAATCTGAAGACTTCAGCTCACGCCCATGCTGCCAGCTACATGGCCCTCTTAAAGAGGTAATGAAAGTTCACTTCACAAGAGCCTCAGCATAGCAAATTTTGACAAGGCCAGAAAGGAGAGATGACAGAATATGAATGCATGCCTGAGATTTCCCATGAATAACTAATACAAGTCCTGTTTCAAAGGACAGCTAGATTGTGTGAAATCATTTCTTAAAACCAAGGTTACCGCAGCTTTTAATGCCTCCCTGGGCAGCGTAAAACTGCCTGCTTCTATTAGCTGATAAAGAATGATATTTGTTTTGCCATACCCTGCAGACTTCAACACGGAGGACTGGAGCACTGAAATTAGCTCGAACAGGTGCGTCGAACTCAAGTTCTACCCTGGGAAACGTCAGCATTTTGTGAGCCGTTGACAGGCCATAATGTACGTCCATTCATTTTATTTTAAACATATTATCTATACTATCGATTAACACCAATACGCTAGATGCTGAGAGTAGACCTAGATGTCCCTATCTCTTCAATTGTATGTCGTGGTAGCACTTATTCAACTAACGAAAGCATTTTTAAAATCCATGTCTCCGTTTTCCAGATACCGAAAATTGTAGGATGTTAAGAAAGACATTAGTCTCCCATATCTCTTGTCCTCACGCTCCATCAACTCTTCATTTTTAAGCTTGCCCTAAATGGTCAAAAGTATGTGGACAACTGCCCATCCCCATATGTGGTTCTCCCACAAAGCTGGAAGCACAGAGTTGTCTATAATGTCTTTGTACTCTGCAGCATTAACCCTTTCGGTACCGGAGTCGACTAAAGTCGACATGTGGGGGTTTGGTCCTACGGCCATGCATACACGTCGACAAAAGTCGACGAAATTAAATAGTTCAACTGTACGCGCTAGGCGGCGACACTTGAGATAAATTTTCGTAATATACTGTTCCTGTTGTGTGTCAGAGTACCATCTGGATCACACTGTTGACAAGCTATATTAAGATATGCAGTAAAAATGTCGTGGAAGGGAAAGTTTAGCAAGGAGAAGGTTCTGAAATTAGTGCTGGATGATATATCTGACCTGTCTGACAATGATTTTGACGATGTGAAGATGGATGGCGAGAGTGAAACCGAAAGGCTTCTAGCGATCTTGAAACTGACACTGCAGGGCCGTCTACAAGGGGAAAAACTCATCGAGCTTCCACTCGTTCTGTAAAGATAACACCACCTCAACAGTTTCCACTGGTGCAAAGTCAAAGCGACGGCCCGAATTTACACACAAAATATTCAGCACTAGGGGCAAGGTAAAAAAATAAATAAATAAATAAATAAATAAATAAAAAAACCCCAGCATCGAAAGGGTTAAAATTTCCCTTCAGAGGAAATGGAAAAGCCCAAACATGGTCCAGCATGACAATGACCCTGTGCACAGAGTTCGATCCATGAAGACACGGTTTAATAAAGTTGGTGTGAAAGAAGTCGAGTGGCCTGCACAGAGCCCTGACCTCAACCCCACTGAACTGAACACTCTTTTGGGATAAACTGGAGCGGCGACAGTGCACCAGGCCTCCTCGACCGGCATCACTGCCTGACCTCACTGATAACCTTATGGCAGAATGGACACAAATCCCCACAGCTACCTCCCAAAAAATCTAGTGGAAAGCCTTCTCAGAAGACTGCAGGTTATTATAACAGCACACATGGGTGTGGTGGTCAGGTGTCCACAAACTTTTGGCCATACACTTTAATTAAAGGCCTCTACACTGGTACATTTCGGGAGTTGTTTCGGGCTGGTCATTTAAGGTCAACAGACATGTTTCGGAAAATTTTCCCCCCACACAGGTCTGACGTGCATAAAAGGCAGCTGATGTACTAGATGTTGATTTTAAGCAGCAGCGTGAAATGAGAGTCCAAATGTTCTATACAGAGATGGGTAAAAAACGCGGGGTTGGGTTTGGTGTGACTTCAAGCTAATGAGATAACTTTGAGTAGTACTACAAGCGGTTTTCGTATAATTCTTTGCAAGTTTGTGTGAGCCAGATGAATCGGCAGGCCATTTTCTGCTCACGGGCCTCGAGCATGATACCTGTGCAGCCGATGAACAATGAATGGGAAACTTCTAGAAACTTAAGGACTAGAGCTAGAAACTTAAGGACTGGTTACGGCTCTGCAGAATACTACTGCCTTACACTGGGACACTGGGCTAACTTGACATTACTTATGTATGTGAAACAGTCTTTGTATGGGCTTCCAGCCCTTAGATTTACTTCTAGGCATGGATTGGGTTCACTCTTACACACTTCAAAAAGCCAGAAGTGACTGCATGTTAATCAAGTTCAAGATTTCCCAAAGAGTGAACAGGATGTTTCGAAAAGAGACAAGAGTCAGACAAATACACGCTTCTCCCAGCCTTGATTGATTTCCCCCACGAGCCGGAGATATTTCAAGTCCACCTTTATATTAGGATTATTCCTGGAGGTCAGAGGGTCAGTATGATCACTTCTATCATTATTCGCTACATAGAGCACAATGCACACTAATATATGAGCACACTCCCTAGCCCATATCTCTCTGCAGCACCTTTCGCTGTAGAACGGGTGGAACTAGGTCAGTTGCAGAAAAAAAAAAAGAAGAAGAAGAAAATCTGCCCTGAGTGTGTGTGAGAGGAGGACCCAATACACACACTCCAGAGCTTAGCATAATGACCCAGCTCTACTGCCTCGCACTTGCAGGCGGTATCGGAACGAGCCAATAATAGCGGCATTAAGAAAGTGACCTGGGCATCTCGGTGGCGGCGAGAATGGAGAGGGAGTAAGAGGAACGGTGTTTGCTCAGCTCGGTTCTTATCAACAGGAGGTCGCAGACAGCTTCTTTAAAGAGCTTAACATAAGAGGCCCTGACAAATGAGCTGGAACTTCAACAGCAAGCTGAAAGACTGCTGTGACTCGCAACTGTCAAAATAGGAATTAAGCCGTTAATAACCTTTTTTTCATATGTCGTATTTTGCATTGAAACGCGCGCGCACACATATACACACACACACAGAACCTAATCCCTGGGTATGTATTAACGCATGGCTCATATGCTTTGAAAGCATTAGTGTCCTTCCGTATGTAAATTATGTCGAACGTGTGCAAGTGGCGGACTTAGTCAGACTTTGTCGGACGCTTGCCGAGTCAATGAGGGTAAAAACCGAAATGTAATATCCATCCTGACTTGTGCGCAGTGCTCTTGATAAAGTGTGATGTGGAGTTTTATCTTTAGGAGATTTTATACCACAATGCTGTCGATGCTTGATCCTGATTGGCCAACAGGTGTTGATTCATTTTCCACAACTGCGAGGTCTATATTAATGTGCTTCTTGGAAAACGCCATCATTTTTACAGTCACAGCTTGCACAGGGACTCGCATGGCGGATGCGCTACGAAAAAGAAATTCCTTTGTAGCTCTAACCGTTGTTATGGTGAAGTTTCCTGCGAGTAGATGTTTACTGAACTTTTTTTTTTTTTTTTTGGAAAAATGTCTCCAACGTCAATGCAGACCTCAAGTAAAGCTGTAACCTTTGGAAAGTGTCCGGGACAGAGGGCTTTATAGTTTCTCAGCAACGTGACAATCTGCATTTTTTTCAGTCTTATTAACTTCATGAGAGAGGGGGGAAACAAAAAACCCAGCAGGTGTGGGAACGACTGTTATCGTTTTTAGAACGCAAGTGGTAACAGGAACTAACCTGTTTCGCAGACATTCTGCAACATTAACTGTAACTATAAAGAACATAACATATGTGTAATTGTTTTGTAATTGTAATTTTTTTTTATATGATATAAGAGCAATTCAGGGTGGTACGGTGGCTACTGGCATCGCCTCACAGCAAGAAGGTCCTGGGTTCAATCCCCGGGGTCGACCTGGGCGCCTTTCTGTGTGGAGTTTGCATGTTCTCCTTGTGTCTGCGTGGGTTTCCCCTGGGTACTCCGGTTTTGTCCCACAATCCAAACACATGCACAGGGGGGATTAGGCTAATTGGCTACTCTAAACTGGTCGTAGATGTGAATGTGAGTGTGAATGGTTGTCTGTCTCTGTGTGTTGCCCTGCGGTGGATTGGCGATCTGCCCAGGGTGTGCCCCGCCTCTCGCCTGAAGTCAGCTGGGATTGGCTCCAGCTTCCCCCCCGAGACCCTGAACAGGATTAAGCGGAAGAAGATGAACACGAACGAAGAGCAATTCAAGACATGCTGTTATTATAACTCTGGGGTGGTAATGCTTCATCACACCACCGTCACTGATTGCTTTCCAATAATATCGTACCCAGTTGTGTTTTAATCCTTACATGAAAAAGATAGTGGCTTATTAACAAGATGATTTCAGCAGGGCACCTAAACTCTCTGCCTTTAGTCACTCACGCTGCATGAGATGCAATCTGTGGGCACATATCTGGGAGATCAAGCCTCCAGCAGTCACATATCTCTCTAAGGCCTCAGCCCTTCTGCAACAGAGCTGGAAGCTGGAACTTTAACTCAAGACACGGGAAGATTAAAGGTTCGCTGCACTTAGCTCGGCTACATTCCCTCTCTCGCTCTCTCTTCAGGTTGTGGATTGGGAGTTCAAAGTCAAGCAAGTTCAAAGTTGCAGTGGGGAAACATTCAAATTAGCTGCTGCAATGGAGAGAGAGAGAGAGAGAGAGACAGAGAGAGAGAGAGAGTGCGTCAGTAGCCGACATGCTGCATGAGAAGCCTACACATAAAAGTGCATTACAAATGAGCTGTCTTCAATGCAGGCTTTGACGAATACAGCAAAGCCAGAACTGAACTGCTGCTCCTGCAGCTGAAAACACACGCGTTTAAATACTGCAAATAATTCCACCGCTGAGCCGGGCGAGCCAGTGTGCGTTACAGGACTTCTTTCAGGCCACTGGGAACGGCACACAGAAATGAAATCTTGTCCCTGTGAGTCATGCCAGTTCCTTTTTCCATGTGAGAGAGAATCTCTGGACAAAAGAAGCAGGACTTTCTCAGGTATCGACTTTCCTCCGTGCAATGCACAATGCCGCTCATTTCAAACAATTAACGGCTTCCCAGCGTGGCCGCGTTCACATGCTTGAGGACCGGAGGGGGAAAACATCAATGACCAGAATTTTCTTTATATGAGGGCGTGTGAACAAAGAGGTCAGCATGAATAGGTGATCACAGGGAGATCACATATGCTTACTGTGCTCACCACTAATAACCGTGCACACATTTACTGGCAGGCGCTTTGTGAGAACAGATTATGACCTTCGGCGCATCTCATATCCACACAGCTACCTGTGAGGAGCGGCGGAACGCGGACAACGCCGGCACCTTAACCTGCCGCTCTGTGCTTGTGATACAAATCTCATAGTGATTACCGCGTAATGGCCGAGTAATATTTTATGAGCCTTTTCAAGTCAAGCCCTATAAAACATTAGGGCTGTAATATTCTAAAAGATATTTCACTCTCACACAACATCCGATTCTCTTTAACTGGAGCGCCAGTGGAAAAAAACAAAAAGCAAAAGAAGATACTGACTTAACCAAACTAGTTCTGTTTCTCTGACGCCGTTTCTGCTACTCCGGTAATTCCCAGACGTCTGTACACACTAGGGGTGTAACACAACGCCACTATCTGTATCCGTGTAGTGTCCAAATATTCATATCGGTATCTGGAGTTTAATCTGAAGTGGGAGTGGTCTAAAGAAGGATTATGTTCCCAGAAACACTGGAAAAAAACTCCAGCAGTAGAAAAGCAAGCACTGCCTGCATGTACATAAACACTCGAAGTGCTGTGTGCGTTTAGACCCCATTATATACTTTCGAAGCAAAAGCCTCCTATTTGTGCGACTGTTGTGTTCCTGTCCCGATGCACATGTATACTCTCAACTAAATGTCTTGTGAACCTTTCACCTTTCAGGAAAGCTTTCTTTAAAAAAAAACCAAAAAAAAAAACCAAAGCAAAGCAAAACAAAAAACCCCTGACTGGTGCACCTTTTATTCACAGCTGTGTATTTATTTAGAACACGTTATCTGTTCAATCTGAATAATGCATTCATATGGCAATATTTTGCTCCTATAATTAACAGCATTTCAGTTTATTTGACCTGGCGTGTGTGTACATGTATGTGTGTGAGTGTTTGTGTGTTCATCTCTCTCTCTCTGTGCGTGTGAGTGTTTGTGTGTGTGCATCTCTCTCTCTCTGTGCGTGTTTGTTCATCTCTCTCTCTGTGCGTGAGTGTTTGTGTGTTCATCTCTCTCTCTGTGCGTGTGAGTGTTTGTGTTCATCTCTCTCTCTGTGCGTGTGAGTGTTTGTGTGTGCATCTCTCTCTCTCTGTGCGTGTTT
>JAQMCW010000002.1:15258354-15272035 GCA_030068335.1 Chrysichthys cranchii
ACTAACCTTGCATGAGTCGACTTCTGGCGTTAAGGAAGTGAGGAGGAAGATGGGCAGGGAGGAGGTTACTGTACAGCGAATGAACACACGTCTGATCGATTAAAGGGACACGTGCGTCTTTGTTAGTTGTGCAATACGCAAACAGAAAAGGGGAAAACATTGGCGCGTACGAAGCAGAAGGGGAAAATGGCCAGGGCCATGTTTGTTTGGCACCCGGTTACATGGTCGCGACCAGATGCAAAATTTTGGCGGATTTTTTTTTTGGTCGGAAACCGATTTGTTCGTCTTCAGTGGCGTTCATGACCAGAGCTTCCACTGTAATTGCAAACTGAAAAGAAACTACATATGGGTGTCCACAAACCTTTGCCCATACGCTTTATAGTGTCTCCAACTATTATTACTGGAAACGCTCACTGACGATAACACAGAAATCTACACACACAACAAGGTGGATGGACAAAGAAACAAGGGCAACAACGAGAGAGTCGTAAGCGTCATCTAACTGACTCTTCATTCCTACCTCTGTTTCCAGATTATTGTTTGGTGAATTATGAATCGCTCCTCCTGGTGTGTGGAGAGCATGTAATGATGTGTGGTGGACATGAATTAGTAAAATCATTCCCTGAAAGGCATCAGCCCACATACAACATCCACATATGAGGCTTGCAACTTAACAGCGCCATCGCTTTTCTTTTAAAAGCAATTTAGAATTGCACAAAGCCTTAGATGGCAGTGGCGGCGACAAATCGAGAGCATAATGACTACTTAAATAATGACTATGTACGCTGATTAAGGATTAATGAAGTAATAAATTGTTGCGGAGTTTCTATCAGGCAGCACGTGGTACAGTCAGTATTGCTGCTGCCTCGCAGCTCACCTCATCCACCTCACTGCTCCTGCCTCATTCGCAAGACGGATTCACTGCTATCCAAACCACGCTGGAGCTCTTACTGAAGACAAATGAAGACAATGTACATTGTCTTTTACCATTAAAAGACAATGACGATGACCTATCTGTGTTCCTCTCTCTCTCTCTCTGTTGAGCTACACATGCTACGCCTGAGATACCACTGATCCTGACCCCTTCTGCTCTCCCCAGCTTGCCTGATCCATCCTGATGCCCTACTTCTGCTTGGAGGAGGAGGAGTTCTCATCACCTGAAAATCAATAGATGCTGCTGTGGATGGCCCCACATGGCCAGCCTGAAGATCAATAAGATTACTGTGGATGGTACCACACAGAAACCATAAAGATGGCCGTGAAAGCAACTGCTACGAACAGTTTTGCAGTCAAATCTCCATCACTGAGCAGTTAATAACTTCAATAAAATAGCAACAATGCTACAGGTGCTCCCCGAGTCACGATGGCCCGACTTACGATTTTTCAAAGTTACGATGACGTCTGTGAGCCAGTCATCCAGAAAATGGTAAAGTATTTAGAAAAAAGAGGGCAGGCATCGCTGGCAGGCCTGCGTAACAGCGTATGACGTACGTGGATGACACCCGGGAGTAAGCAGATGATGCCCGGATCACTCGCCTCGTGCAATGCCTAATTCTCTCCTGAAATTCACGGAGTTACCTTGTGTATCGGTGTACTGTACAGTACATTACCACGGGTTTTTTTGTGTGCTTCAAGAGCTAATATTAATTCAAAAGCATGTCTTCTACAGGACAAGACTCCTGGGTAGGCTAGGCTAAGCTAGTCTAAGCTGGGCTGAGATACCTAAGCTAGGCTAAGTGGTTCAACACAGTGGTTCGACATACGATATTTTCGTCTTTTGATGGGTGTGGCCGAACGCATCTCCTGCATAATGAATTCTGAAATAACTCTGATGCTTATGCCCATGAGGTGCTCATAAGCTCATAAGTTCCTGGTTGCACAATTACACATATTTATGATAACAGTATACAGTTATAGAAGGGAAATGATTTAACAACTGCGCCATCCGGTGTCACCCAGATGAAGGCCGATTCCTTTATCGTACCTTCATGATGTCTCAGGGAGTTTTCCCTTGCTGAGGGCGACTCCGTCTTGCTCATTAGGGATAAATGTATGCATTGAAAATGTATACCCGCAACTGATATATTTCCGTAAAGCTGCTCTGTGACAACGTCCATCATTAACAGGGCTATTCAAATAAAATCGAACTCAACTGAGATACTTTGAGTGCTCACGAAGCAACCTTACAAACAATAACAAATGAAAAGCCTTCCCTCGTGTGTCTCCTCATTCCTGGTATGCAAAAAATGCCAGCTATGAGTGGCAAGCTGTGCACCTGGGTCTGCTGTAAGCTACTTGAATAAATAGTATCCCAGACTTCAAGTCCAGCTAAGAGCAGCCTCTGTGTGGGCTGTGTGAAATGAATGATTGTGCTAGGCGGAGGTTTGGGGCGTAATGTCGATTGGTGAAAAAAAACAACACACTTGGCTGATTATGTGGGCTGCGCAACCCTACGGCTGGCTACGAGAATTAATCTGTAATGGCTGCTGTTAAATATGAAATGGCCTGATGTTGCTCTGGACCACAAACTGAATTCCCTTATACGCAGGATCAGGTGAGCTCAGAGGCTGCAGCGATTTCCTGCCGACCCACACGATCTCACAGGCTCCTGTGTTTCACAGAAAGGCAGCTCAGGGTGTTACTGAATTCACATTAACGCTATCTTAAATATCTTGAGTGTAAGGAGTTAATAGAGGTGTTAATAGGATATGCTTCAGTGTAGCTGGACATTTAAGTGGTTATTGATTGTGTGAGATGCCCTGTTCATTTCCAAATGCTCCACTATTAGCGTGAGCCGGTTAAATGCTAATGGGTGTCTTTGGAGTGGCTAGTGGACCCGTTGAAAGTGCACTGGAGTGACAAATCTTTGTGGGGCCTCTGTCACTTGGCATTAAGTGAGTCTCTAAGGAGCCAAATCTTTGCAGGGCCAAATCGATAGAGACCTCATTTTAAGCACCTCAGATATCATTCATAGACAGACAGGCAGCACATGAGTCATTAGGAAGCTCCTGCCTGGCTGCTAATAAAATTAAAAAAATGAATAAATAAAAGGACTGCATGCAGGAAGGATAATCAGCTGTACTACACCAAATACCTTGCTAGTCGGGGAACAGCCCTTTTCATCCTAATGACCCCTGACACACCTATTTTCATTCCTGCTACAGTTATCGACTCGTTGCTTAACTCTTCATGAACTCACTATTATAAGGTCCTGGCTGGAATATTGGCGAGTTTTTTTTTTTTTTTTTTTTTTTTTTTTGTAATGGGGGCCAAAATCCCGATTATGACGAGCCTGAGGAGGAAGGCAATTTAGTTTCTGCATATTCTCTGTGATAGGAATAAAATGCTAATGTTCAAAGGATGTACAGTAAAAGTTTAATATACCTGCTGGTTCAAAACATCCTGGGACATCAGGGAGTCTTCAGTGAAGTGAAGAGATAATACTATGGCTAACATCAGTTGACATTTATATTCAAATTCACTGACATTAGCTAGCTACATGCAGTCTGATGTTAATAAACAGACCTACTCAGGGTAACCCCGTGGCTGAAGGTCGGATGGCACACTTGTAAGACGAGGATGTGGTTGTACGTAAACATGAATTGTATACTTTAAGGTGTTAATCGGGCGGCATGGTGGCTAAGTGGTTAGCACTGTCGGCTCACAGCAAGACGGTCCTGGGTTCAATCCCCTTTCTGTGTGGAGTTTGCCTGTTCTCCCCGTGTCTCCGTGGATTTCCTCCGGGTACTCCGGTTTCCTCCCACAGTCCAAAGACATGCACAGAGTGGGGTTAGGCTAATTGGTGACTCGAAATCCCCCGTAGGTGTGAGTGTGAGTGTGAATGGTTGTCTGTCTCTGTGTGTAGCCCTGTGGTGGGTTGGTGACCCGCCCAGGGTGTACCCCGCCTCTTGCCCGAAGTCAGCCGGGATTGGCACCAGCTCCCCCAACCCGCGACCCTGAACATGATTAAGCGACAGCAGATGAATGTATTAATACTGTCTTAAATACATAAAAAAATTTTTACTATGCAGTTGCACGGTAAAATCTTATTAGGAACAAAATCATTACTTGAACCCTCTGGGACCCTGTGGCCACTGGAATGGACATGACATATTTTTTCGTCTAAACCAATAGAAATGTGTAATTTCATCATTTAAATGATGCCGGGTCTCTGATTGGTCCCTGATCATCCATTCACGTTGAAGTTATGACCTGTAACTTGATCAGGGAGCGCTTCAGCCATCAGACGAAACAAACCAGCATGACTCCCCAGCTGAAAAAGAGAAGGACTAAGCACCTTTTTAACCTCATAAACACTAATTTATGTCCAGGGTAGACTAATCAATGTGCATTTAGTCTAGATTTAACTTTAGGAAATGATAGCATTTCAAGCTGATATGAATATATTTCATAGCTGTAAAGTACAGGAATTTAGTGAAGTTTTATGTCCGTCCCCATGGACATCAGGCGTTAAAAGGTGTTCGCAGATGCCTGATTGTAATAAATCTGATTTTACAAATAAAACAGTACACATGATCATAATTTCCCCTGAACAGACTCCCAAGAGGAAGGAACATCCAGATAGTTTGATCTAACAGAATAAGAAGGTTCAGTGTTTCCTCTTTAGAAATTTGAAGCCAATTTCCATCATGTAAATCTGAACCCTCTTACAGCGTAGGCCTTGTGGAGCTTTAAATGTAGCCTAAATTTGTATGTTAGAGTTTCGTTAGCTGGAATGTCAAAACTTTAATGCTAAAAAAGTTTTATAAGCGTGTAATACTGTGGTCACGACATGTGAACAGGCAAATCAGATGATACACGTCCTGCAAGCTGAGGACGATTATTGGCTTTTGGTAAATGCGTTATTTACCTCAGGGGCATTTATGGTGGGGGTTATGGAGGGAGAGAAAAAGAGATATGAAGGACAGCATGTGTTTCCGACTAATCTCTTTACCTTGTTTTCTTCCTTGTTTGGGACGAGATGAGCACGATAAGCATGAACACAAATGAGCACTTCATAACGTTAAATAAAGGAGCAGAACACGGGTCTTATCAGCACAATCTTAAACTACTTGTTTGTGAAGCAAACAGAGTTCTCTCTCTCTCTCTCTCTCTCTCTTTCTCTCTCTCTCACACACACACACACACACACCCTAAAGAATTCTAAGTGCTCATGTGACACACAAAACACTCAGAGCAGAAAAAGAACAATGAGTATAATGGGAAATCCAGCATTTTCCTTTTCCATTTCAAGCAATTTCAAGCAAATTTCGATGGGCTTTTAAATCTTCCAAGCATAACAACCGAGATCTCAGGACGTACAATGCTGTGTACGCTGCGTTACAGTAATATGCTTTTCGTTTCAAACTGGAAATGGCATTTGGTCTTGCTTAGCGCACACTAATACAGGAAATGCGCATGCTCATGTTTCATAAAATTATTGTCTTTGATCATAGGGTGGCACGGTGGCTAAGTGGTTAGCACTGTCGCCTCACAGCAAGAAGGTCCTGGGTTCGAGCCCCGGGTGCCTTTCTGTGTGGAGTTTGCATGTTCTCCCCGTCTCTGGGTGCTCCGGTTTCCTCCCACTGTCCAAAGACATGCACATTAGGTGTAGTGGCTACCCTAAATTGCCCATAGGTGTGAGTGTGCCAACGACAGATGGAGCGACACATCGGTTGGGGTGTTCCACGGTCGCATCACATGATACAATGCCGAGGTGGCTTGTGAAGATAGCGGACCCCGCACGGTGCGGGACTAACGCTAGGATGAAGAAGAAGGTTGTTTTTTTTTTTATCATAAATGCATAATTTTTGGAAAATGTATGCTTAATTGTCCCACCACACAGAGGGTACACATCAAATCAGTACATTTCAGTGTGAACACATCCAACCTGGAAGTACCAGCAGGCTATTCCCTGTTTACCTTATTCTGTGTTCATAGAAAATAAAACATTCTACAGGGTTGACATATGACGTTGCAGTGATGATAACATTCCTACACTGTAGCACATGGAGAATCCTGATGATTTTTTCAGCCCCCGTGTGTCCCGTCATTCCCTGTCACCTGATTTGCTATTTTTACTAAGCACGTAGTGATCCGTATTAGCAGTGCACGAGACACTACCTACGATCTTTAATCTACCAAAAGAGGGCTCAAAAAACAATCTGGGGTCGTTTAAGATCAAGAAAATGAACAATTTTTACGCCAAGGCCTGTTTTGGACATCTTCTTTGTGTATCGGAACGCCTGCACCCCCTTCGGTTTCATACAGGGTTAATGTTGACACCATACATCACAACACAGTGACTGTACAGTTTTTGGCAATTGAGTATTTCAGAAACTCCTAATACACAACAGTCTCTAAAGTTTACATTTTTAAGTTTTCCACATTACGTGGAAAAAAAAGGACATCCAGTGAGATCTGCCGGCGCTGTTGATCAGAGGGTTCAGAGCAGAGTAACCAGACTAGTCTCAGCTAACAAAAAGATTACAGGAGCTAAAATAATCACTCTTTGCACCCGGTGTACGCAGACAAGCATCTCAGTATTCACCACACACCGGACCTCACTGGGCTGCATCCCTATCAGCCGAGAACAGAAATGTGAGGCTACAGGGGGTACGGGACCACCAAAATTATTGGAACACTTTACGGCTGGAAAATTGTTCTTGAAGTGCTTTTCTATGAAATTGCTCCAAAGTGCTCCTCTATTTGAATCATATATATATATATATATATATATCTCCAACTTGAGACCCGAAGTTCAACGGTGTGTGCCTTGTCCTTTCTCCTCACTGTTTCTCTTTATTCGTAACTCATAACTATTTACCTTGATCATCGTCTCCATACAGGAAGAAGTTTGGCAAAAGAGTAATACCCAATGGTCCTCATATGAGGATCTTACAAGGTAATCCACACAATGTAGTTTGGGAGAAAATGTGAGATCCTCTCTGGAGGACAGTGGGGTCTCAGGAGGATACATAAAATTAATACTTACTTAATATCATAAAACTCAAACACTGAACTATCTTTTGCGAAGAATCAACGAGGCCGTGCCTTTAGAGAAACCAAATCCTGCGAGGTCGAATGCGGTTTTGCAGCGAATGCATGAGTTCTAATTCATGTTTGTTTACAAGGCTGGTAATCAGTACTCATTAGTGCACAGAGAACACTGCAGGCTGCTCTCAAATCCCCCCCTTACATAACAGTCACACACCACAAAACTAGCCCTGTGGGACCTTCAGCTGCTCTACTTCCAGTAGTAGAGACCGTGACACTGGAAGCAAATACAGCCCGGGGCATGCCTTAACAACCGCTTGTTGCGTATGGACAATATGGGGGGAAAAAAAACTAGGTCGGATCTGTCTACACTTTCCTGACCTGACATAAGTGGGGAAAATAATGACTGGCCTGCGTGTCGGTTCTAGCTGTGCTCCTGGATGGGTGTTTTTTTTTTTTTTTCTCCAGATGGCAGGGTGAGAAATGGACAGTGGATACCGTGTGCATGACGCACGTTCACTCTGAATCTAGGCAGCGAGACACAACGAAGAGAAATGGAATATATTATTCATACACTGTTATGATTCGTAGCACAATGGTAACAAGATGTCATTTACGGGCCGTGTGAGTTATTTAAAAGACTCGCGTTCTGACTGAAAGAAGCCTTGTGCATTTGGGATTTCTTCACGGTACTCACTGTCCTGCCCTTGTGAAATGCTGCCCGCAGGGTGCTAGTTTTGGCCAGGGCGGTTTGACTCATGGCTCAGTCACACCTAAACGCTCTGACAGTACACGCTGCGTCTGCTCATATTAGGAATCTCTATTCCGCCGCATATCCACAGGGGAGACTCTGCTCGGCAACAGACACAGGACTTATTTAATGATGTGTATAATAATAGAATAATAAAGAGACAAATTGTAATCATTGTTAAGAGGCAAAATATAATTATAGCCAGTGGTGATCGGCGATGTCTGTAAGCGGAGAAATTAAGTCGAGCCAAAGTGAATAATCGGCGCAGACGAATCAGGAGAAGATTAAAGAACAGATCCAGGACCATCCTTGCGTGAGAGCGCTTGTAGGCCTCTGTTTATGTAATGAGTCCCTTAGAAAGCAGAGTTTGCCTTAGAGGTAGGGGCGATGAGGAGAAACGGGGCATCTACATCTCAGTCATAGAATCTGTGGAATAATGTGATGATATTTCACACCACGGTGTGAACGCTCCTTCAAACATGCATGCCAGTGTAAACATGTTCATGAGAGTTCCTCCTATTCAGACTCTTCCACCTAAAATACATGACATACATCCAAATCCTTTCATGCGTAACCATTTGGACTACTGATCGCAAGGTCGCGAGTTCAAATCCTACCCCCAAGCTGCTACTGCTGGGCCCTTGAGCAAGGCCCTTAATCCTCAACTGCTCAGTTGTATAAAACAACATAAATGTAAGTCGCTCTGGATAAGGGCGTCTGCCAAATGACGGAAATGTAATGTAATGTAATGTCACTTCATGTTTGTGATCTTCTTATTTTACAAGCCAGCCAAGGACCTGAAAAAAAAAAGAAAAAGAAAGAAAGAAACAGAAGTGGTGTGCGGCCGAACTGAAATTACAAGCTCATTGCAATTCAACACGAATTCATCCTCCTGCGATATCTGCATTTTCCAAAGGCGAACACGTCTCCAAAACCCACGTGCAGTCTGAAAGCAAGGAATGCCGGCTTGTTATCCGAAACAAGCACTACTATTGAAAAGGTAATGTTCGCCATAGCACCGCAGTGTCTAGGTATTTGAGAGATGAAAACAAATCGTGACCGGCGTGCGCGAGTGAACGTCCAAAAAAATATTCATAGCAGGACGCTTGGAGATGATGTCCTGTTTACTGTGGCACCACTAGACTTAATATCCTCGGTCTTATCACTTTTATAGGTCAGTGTCGAAAGCAGGGCAGCGTTTACAGCCCAGCTGCAGCATCTCTCAAACGACTTCATGTTCAGCTACAGATTAGTTAAGTCATAAACCCATTTGGTGTCATTTTTGTTGTATTTATGTCTGATAAAGATATAAATAGGGAACTGATAAAGAACTGCTCTTTCAAATGTGCTGCGGCATTATGGCTTCGAGAGGTTGATGAATGCAGCTTCGAATAGAAGCTCGCCTGTGTGTGTGCCTACTCAGCGACGCAGAACCTCCGACGCCTCTCGAAATAATGATTATAATCACCCGGGCTCAGCGCTGATATGAGACTCAGCACTATCGCTACCGCCGAGAGCAGCCAAGTGGCCGCTAGCTGCAGTCAAAAATGGAAGATCGGCATTCTGCTTTCCAGACAGTAAGAGTCCAGGCTTGCCAGCAGTTTGTTGCTTCATCAAGTGAAAGTGTGAGAAAGGTGTGACTTGATATGAGATAATGTAGTATCATCAAGCAAAGAGTTTCATACAATACACTGAGGTATGGAGGAAACTCATCAGTTTCATTCACCAAGTTTTGTTTTTGACAAGTTTCCGACTGAGTTTACAGATCGCTGTTGGATATTCACTGCAAAGGAAGTATCAGAGGTCCTGGCCATCTGACAATAGCTCTGCCTATGACACCATTCTCTTACAGAGCAGGGGTCGTCAACTGGCAGACCAAACAATGTACAGGACACTCTATGGCCAAAAGTATGTGGACACCTGGCCGTCACAGCCGTACACGGGCTTTCCCCGAACGGTTCCCCCAAAGTTGGAAGTACACAATTGTCTAGAATGTCTTTGTATGCTGTAACATTACAGTTTCTTTTCATTAGAACTAAGGAGCCCAAAGGTGTTCCAGCTTTACAGTGTCCCTGCGCACGAAGAACGCATGTGGTCCAAGAGGACACGGTTTACCAAGGTTATTACGGAACAACTCAGGTGGCCTGCGCTGAACCTGGACCTCCTCACTCAACACCTTTGGGAAGAATTAGAATGACGTCTGCATACCTGACCTCCTTGCCCAACATCACTACCCAGCCTGTTGCACTCTTATGGCTGAATGAGAACAAATCCTTACAGCCACCGTCCACATTTTAGTGGAAACACTTACATTTAAAGTGGAAATAACTCAGTATTAATGCCAGTCCTGTTGGGACTGGACACTCCATATTCAGGTGTCCACATACTTTTGGCTGTATAATGAATATCTGCAGACTTAACCAAACACTTGGAATTTACTACAGCAGTATCCGAAGCAACATGAATATTGCAGCTTCTGTTGCAGTTTATGCAATCACATGAATTTATACGAATTACATAGCTGAAGGCCGCTCATCAAACCAGAGAGTAAGTACAGGGTACAGGCAAGTAGGTCAAAAAGGGGAGAATGTTCACAAACTTTGCATTGAAAATGAAAATACAGTGGGCCCTCGGCTCGTGAATGTGTTGGATGGCGAACAAATTGACGTATGAACTAAATTCCTGAACAGATTTTTGTATTAAAAAATCCTCGACTGACGTACAGGCAGACAACCCACGCTTCGCGGCACAAACATTCAGTTCCGGTCAAGCGCTCGTGGTGTGAACGGGTTCAACGCATTTTTTTGTTGTGCTTCTCTGCATTTTTGCTGTATAAGCCTTCATTATGGATCCCAAGAAAGTGAAAAGTGGAAATAGTAGTGCGAGTAAGAAGCCTAAGCGCATAACAGATGAAATAAATAAAGAAATAATCGCAAAACATGAGAACTGCCACCATATTCCTCCGCCACCGTCCACCTACGCCAGCAACTACAGTACATATCCACCATAAAGGTAACGTGCAGTAAAATCATCTGTTTATTTCATTTAGGTTTATTTGTCTATAATTAAGGTTATATTCATTTTATTCTGTTTGACTGCTACACATAAACCCATAATACACTTAAAAAAACATGTTTTCGAGGGCTGAAACACGTTAGTGGTATTTACGTTCATTTCAATGGGAAAAATTGATTCGGGTTGCAAACCAAACGGTTCGTGAACAGAGTCTCGGAACGAATTAGGTTCGTGAGTCGAGGTCCCACTGTGCAATGTTTGAGATGAATTTGGGTGTATTATCTGCTTCAAGTTCATGGTGGTAGTCCAATTGGTAAAAAAAAAAAAGTCTGCACACACAAAATCATCCCCGTTATAAGTGCTTTTTATTGATGCTCAGACAATCTTTCGACCTTCTCTGGGAACGTTGAACCATTGTCTGAGCGTTGACAAAAAACAAACAAAACCACCTTTCAAGGGGATTGTTTTATGTGTGCTGACTTTTTAAGCGGTTTTTGGATTTACCTTGTCCTGGGATGTGCACATTGACCGTTCTCATTTTTTCTAGTGAAACTGGTAAAATGACACTCCATCCATCCATCCACCCACCATCCATCCATTACCTCTACCTCTTATCTGTTAAGGGTCATGAGGAAGCTGGGGCCAATCCCAACTGACATGGGGTGAGAGATAGGGTACAACCAGGGCAAGGTCGTCAATCTATCGCAGGGCTAACACAGAAACCATTTACATCAACAACTGGTAATGATCCGTCAAATCAGAATGGGTTCCCTTTTGAGTCTGGTTCCTCTCAAGGTTTCTTCCTCTTGTCGTCTGAGGGAATTTTTCCTTGCCACCGTCACCACAGGCTTGCTCATCAGACATAGGCATATATCTATATATTTATATATATATATGCACTTATGGATATATTTATTGATTAATAAGTCTTTAACTGAATTGTCTTTATGTATTGTAAAGCCGCTTTGCGACAATGTTATGTTGTTAAAAGCGCTATAAAAAAAAATTGAATTGAATTGAATTGAATTGAAAAACAAACAGCTGTTCATAGTCACATTCACACCTATTAGCAATTTCGAGTAGCCAGGCGACCTAATCGACCTAAGAGGCGACAGAGCTAACTACAGCACCACCGTGCCACCCTTCTTAGCACCACTACAAAATACAAAAGAACCACGTCCGAGTGTCTTATTTACTGCCATGAACTAATTAAATAATATAGTTAAGCATTAAATGGTAATTCGTGTTGGATAATTAGCCATATTCAATGTTATTGGACGTTTGCAAATTTTAGTTAAATACCCCTGCCCTGCCCTTCGGTTAGAACTCTACAGACATAAAAATATGCCAGGAACAATATTGAAAGTGTCCTACTCCTATCTGTTGTGGCATTGATATCGGGCATTTCATCCCTGACGTGCTGCATACATAGCTTTGTTGTGCCTATATCTGGCTAGTGTAATGCTTGCAGCTCTCGGCCCTTTGTTCCTAGTTTCATGTCTTCTGGCTGGTTTTTGGTGTGTTTCTGGTTTCTCAGCAACAATTACAGGTCTGTCCCTGTTACTGGAAATTCCCATACACACATGCTGCATGAGTTACTCACAGTTGCTTCTAGTTCCCATGTGTTACATTCCCTTTGCAGACAGATGGTAAAACCTATACAAAGGGTTGGGAGAAACTGCTTTATGCTTTGAGGTCTTTGATCAAATTTAAGGCAGTGCTTTCTTCGGAAGAGTCAGGGAACTCAAAGTACCAGCGACAGAGCTCGCAGAGACTCAGGGCCGAGTCGACCCTCTTTGAAAGTTTGCTCACTCGTGCTAGCTTTCATCAGGCAGTCTGTGGCTTACTGATGGCATACATCACAGGCAGGGAGGAAACGTACAGTTCAGAGCTGCGTCAGAGGTGAGATGCACAATTGTCTGCTCTTTCCAGCTCCAGCTGAATGCTCTGAGGGATGGAGCGCCTCCTTTTTTTTTATAGCTGTAGGCTTTCAAACTTTAATCGAGAAACGGTGCTAGAGTATTGAAGCTGTCAGGGCGTTTATTCACTGCAGGCTTCACAGCTGAGGTGTTTAAAACGGTCTCCGAACTGTTTGCAGAGATGAAGGGAAAAAAAAACCCAAAAACCTACGATCCCTGGCGTCATTTGCTGGGGAAAAAAGTGCCGCTTCCACGGATAATGTGCAAGGTGACTATTCAGCCTGATGTTTGTTCGGCTTAAGCTGCGGTGCCATCTGGCATCTAGTTACTGGCTTCGTCGCAACACATTTGTTAAAACAGAACAATCCTTCAAATTAACCTTCCTGCTTAATAGCTCGGATATGAGTTATGACAATTAGAGTAACATGCACAGATTCAAACGAGTTGCCAGTCTGTGTCATTAAGGACGTCCAACTTGAGTAAGCAAACGAAATATTATTTGAGCTCCAGAAGTTCCGGGGGGGGGGCAGAGATGGGGGAAATCCTGCTTCCTGTTTTCCCCTCAGGCCTGCATATTTCACGAGTCTCTTACATGCCGAGACATATATGATCATCAGAACATTAAACAAACCAAAAACACCTGAGACCCATTTTAAATAAAACTCACATTATATGACAGAGCACCTAGGAGCATTATTAGTGTCACTGGCTGCTTTCTTTTGTTTGAATCAGCTGGAAGAATGTTTGTTTAAGCTATAATGTCCCGGAGCGCTTACAATTACTGAGGATTCAGGGGAAAGGAAAAAAACCCCAGCACTACCAGCACATGGGACCACTAGAGCGACAAAGCAGGCAATGACAAACAGTCTTTGCAAGTGAAGAGGGGAAACTGGCTGCTTGAGAAGAGTTAGCCTGGGAATCCTTAATGCGGCTTAAAATCACAGCAATTTACTTCCGTGGCGAGTCTCGGGGGGGGGGGGGGGGGGGGGGGGGGGGGGGG
>JAQMCW010000002.1:15292288-15303117 GCA_030068335.1 Chrysichthys cranchii
CATTTTCACTTTCTTGGGACCCATAATGAAGCTTATAGAGCAAAAATGCAGAGAAACACAACGAAAAAATGCGTTGAGCACATTCACACCATGAGTGCTTGACCGGAACTGAATGTTTGTGCCGTGAAGCGTGGGTTGGCTTCCTGTACGCCAGTCAAGGATTTGTTTGTTGGTCGGAACAAAATCTGCTCAGGAATTTAGTCCGTACATCGATTTGTTCGCCATCCAATGCATCCGTGAGCCGAGGGTCCACTGTATTCAGATTTGGCACCTTAAGTTCAAAAGGTATATCAATACTTACATGAGGAACGTTATTTGTTTATGCACATTCTTAAGTCAACTTTCTGAGCCCTGTTCGGATTATAATTACTTGTGTGTACTTTTTTTTTTTCTTGATTTTTTGTAGAGTCCTAATAACTGAATGCCCCTCCCTTACCAGTCCCATTCCAAACATGCACTGTATTAGAGCGTACAGAGGCCGTCATGTGCAGCAGTATGCTACCAATTATTTACAAGTATTTACATTTATATCACGCTCAGGCTCTTCTTTTCCCTTTGCTGTCACATGCAATATAATGAGTGATATGAATGAGAAAGTACTGTCAAAAATAATACAATTTAAAAAAGAAAAATGAAATAAACAAATACCATGATATGAATCAGAAGATGACAACCATTAAAATAAATATCCTCTAGGAGCCTAATAAGGCCAGTATACTGATTTGTTTAGTATTAAATCCTCACTATGCACACACATCTCAAATCTGAACAAGGCTTTACGTTCCATAACTTACACAGCTAACTCGGTAAAGTTCCTTAAAAGAGTTCATTTAAATATAAATTTACACATACCCCCATATATATATATATATTTGCATTTTAGACAGATCTTAACAATAATTGGAGACTTTATAATAAAAGGGTGAATCAAAAAGTAAAGGCTATTTTTAAATTATGCGATAACCTGACATCTGTGGAGACATCCGTCTTCTCCAGTGAAGAAGAAATTTTAAAAACTCATGTTAAAGTTCTATTCTGGCGCACTGCCAAGCGTATGGGCAAACAGTGAACAGTGCAAATTACTTTGCATTGCTGCGAAATGAACTTAAACCTGCAATTCTCAGCAAAAGAAGAGGAACACTGTCCAAAACAGTCTTCCTGCACCATGACAATGCATGTCCTCATACAGCAGCAGTGACAGTAGAGACAGTACAATAGCTTGGGTTCAGACACTTCCCACATCCTCCTTACAGCTCGGATCTTGTGCCGAGCGATTATCACATCTATGGTCCACTGAAGGAGGTGCTGCGCGGTTGCAGATTCACCCCTGATAGGAGCGGTGCTCACTTGGCTTTGGGAGCAGCTGAAAAAACTACTTCTCTGCGGGAATACAGAAGCTAGTCGAATGATACAGCACATGTGTCCTCTTGCGTGGGGACTATGTGGAAATGTGATATGTTCAATTTCTCAAACTTACTTCTATTTAAAGCTGTTAAATGTATTTTGCCTTTACTTTTTGATTCTCCCTCAGATTTAAGATAGAGATAATGAGTGAGATTAGATCTCCTCCATGGAAATAAATGGTTTCCTAACCAATCTGTGGTGGCAATAAGTGCAGTTTGGTAAGAAATCTCAATTAATGATCTCCGTGTTAAAATGCATAGTGGTTTTGGAAACGTGCCAATATGCTGGAATTCCTGGGAAATGGCTAAAATGACCAAAGTATTGTTTGAGTAAAATTACTATATTCAAGATTCCTTTCCATAATGACACATAAAGAAGCTATTTCCATGATCCTGACGCACTTCTGTTTTTCTCAGTCTCGGACCTCATGATCCTGCAAACAGAAGAGTTCTTTTGTTTGAGGTTTTCTGCAACTGTGACTCAATTTGTGCTATTGTGAATGCTTCCACATATATTCACTAAAAATTGCACTTTCCAAAAACTCCAAAATCGTTGTCTTCATTTTCTTCATATTGTTCTCTTATAGATCTTTACCCACTAATGCGCTAAACTTAGGAGAGCTATGTATAGCTTTGCCCTACCAGCTAATTGATTGGTATATACAAGATTGGCGTACTGCTGCTTCATTAATTGATCTATATTCAACTGTTTTCAATTCTTTTATATTTCATATATTTTTATATATCCAGTTTCATCAGCTGGAGATCAGATTGTCAAAGCCTCCGCCAAGGCCATTGCCTAGTCCTAGTCGTGGAACACCAGACCAGCTCTTACCCCTCACAAGGGTAATGGAGAGTGCATGGGAGTTTACCCAACTAGTCTACATTTGATTTATTGACTTGGAAAAGGCATACAACTGAGTCCGTCAGCATGTTCTGTGGGGGGGGTGTTTTGGGAATATGAGGTACTGGAGCGAATCGGTCCCTGTGTAACCGGATTGAGAGCTTGTTGGGCTGCCAATTCTGTTCATTTGGGGTGGTTTGCAACCGAGTGTGAAGTGGTGGGGATGAGAATCAGTACCTCCAAGTCTGAGGCCTTCATTCTTAGCCGGAAAAGGGTGGATTGCCTGCTCCAGGTTGGGGATGAGCCATGGCCTCAAGTGAAGGAGTTCAAGTATCTCAAGGTTTTGTTCACAAGTGGGGGAAGAATGAAGTGAGAGATCGTCAGACTGATCAGTGCATCTTCTGCAGTAATGCAGAATGCTGTAGCATGCTGTACCTGTCTGTTGTTGTAAAGAGAGAGTGAAGCCAAAAAACAAAGCTGTTGATTTACTGCTTGATCTATGTTCCTGCCTTCACCTATGGCCATGAGCTGTGGATACAGTCTGAAAACTCAAGGCTAGAAGCTATGGAAATGAGCTTGATTAGAGTAGAGCCACTGCTCTTCTGCATCAAATGGAGTCAACTGTGTTTGTTCAGGCATCTGGCAAGGATGCCTCACAAATGGCTTCTAGGTGAGGTGTTCCAAGCATGTCCAACCAGTAAAAGACCCCGGGGCAGACCCTGAACAAGCTGCAGAGATTATATCTCAGGGCTGGCTTTGGAATGCCTTGGTGTCCTCCAGAAGAGCTGGAGGAGGTGGCTGGGGAGAGGGATGAACTGTTGAACTGCTGAACTATGTTGGAACTACTGCACAAAGTGACCTTACCAGGGATAAGTGGTAGAAAATTGATGGACGTATGGATATTTTGATATTCATTCCTCAAGTGAACATATAATGAAGGATTAAAGCAGGAACTAAAACAGACTCGGGATACGTTGGTTCTAAAGGAATATGTTTAATGTTTTAGCAAAATATTTCCTTTTAAATGTGAGTGGCATGCTATAACCCCAGACAGTGATTTGGATGTGGGTCAATAATTGCCTGTTAAGAGGGGCTAGGATGGTTATTAATTCTAATTACCGCAATGTGTCCGTTAAAGAGCCTACAGTAATTGTAAATGAGGCTCAGGACTACCTATCCTGACATGAATTTTAATCTTTTTTTTGCACTTTGTATGCCACCTGGTTCGAGTTTATTGGTGCTGCTGTTGTTATTATATTTCATCACATTGTATGTGTGTACAGATGGAATGAAAATAAACTGGAAAACATTTTCGTCTGGAAACTTTTTTGACCTCGGCAGCTTGATCAATGCAACCACACGTACAAGCACATCTGGCAAGCCTCTTTTGAACAGCAGATGATCAAATGCAGATGTAAGAGGACATCCTGCATCACCCGTGATGGACAGCTCCTCCAGCAGGCTGTACGGTAATACAGGTCGACGCCACAGTTTTCATATCTGTTTCATACTATTTTTACGAAGTAAATGGTAAAAACTATTTTATTACTGTAACTATAACTAATATACTATATTACTAAGTGACATTATGATGAAACCGCAGATGTTGTTCATCAATAAAATGGAGGTAAAGGATTTTATTCTGCACTGCCTATTGTAATTCACCACCTCTGTGTTCCTGAATATACCTCTTTGTAGTTTACGCTGTGCTCTTTGAAAACGAACTGAAATGTTAAAAGGTTCACCCTAAGCTAGGTGCGTATAATTTCTAAGGACAAACATTTACACACATAAATGATAAATTAACTGTATTATATGTCCTTAGTTCTCTGACACTTGCCCTGTAACCACAGAAACATTAAGCCTAATTACTTCAATGGATCTGAAAAATCCCCTTGTAAAGGGGCCAGGAAAAAAAACAAAAAAACTTTAATGCTCCTGACTCATTTCAGTGCAATTTCGCTGTTTATTTGGGGGCAGCAACCCAGTGCAGTGGATTGTTGGAGGGGAGAGGACAATGGTAGCTGCTGCTTATGGGCCTGGGTTAATCCCAGCGCAATAGACAGAAAACCTCAAGGCGCACTTGAGTTAAATTTCACAAAATTAACAATGGCATGAAAAAAGATATACACAAAAATACAAAGGCACACACTCACAAGCTACCCTAAACGCATTAGGAAGGCCGATTGGATTTTTTTTTTTCTGTTTAAACAGCTGGTACCATGTAAAATGGAGATGAACAACAGTCCTTTCAGGTTACACACATTATCCAGAATTTCACTGTAATCCCATTAGCAGGCCCTCGCTCCTTAGAAACAGGAGGACATACAAAGAAGCTGTTCTTTCTAATCGCTATCACACAGTGCAACGCAGAGGCAGAAAACTCAGGTGTATGGATAAGTGGATTTAAAACGGAGCTGCAACATCTTTTCCATCACAAAAATGGAAAAGAATTGAGGAGCATCTATTTTTAATCTCCGTCCCACTTCTCAACTCAAGAGATTTGCAGTCCGGCGGATCATTCCTGGCATTCGATTTTTTCCACTTTTCGAAAGGCTGCGTTTAGTAAGATCCACCGAAAATGTCTTTAAACTACCTCGAACCCAGACTGATACAAACCAGAGCTCTTCTTCTGTCTATTCTTTAGCACCACAAATTTATCTTGAACACACATGTCCAATCTTATCTGTAGCTTTTCATTCCAACCAAGTTGGAGCACGACTAATAAGTCATCACTCGCTTGAAGACCAAGACTAATTGATTAAACCAGTGGAATCCAGTGCTGCTGCTTGGTTAGTATGAAACATTGTAGCCACCGTGGCAATTTCAGAGCCGTGTATCCTTAGACCTGAATATATTAACATGAGTTGTTCTTTTAGGAAATGTTATTCATGACGGAAATGTCACTAGTTGTATAGTCTGTACCAAACTGTACATCAGACTAGAAAAATACCATTAGTGATTATATTTATTTGACATAATATTTATTGCATACTACGGCGTTTGGTGTGCTGCCTTTTTACCTCCGCCAAGGAGATTATGTTTTGCTGTTTCTTTGGCTGTTTGACCTTGAACAGGTTTTTGCAAAAACTCCCAACCCGAATTTCATGAAACCTGCTGGCAAAGTGCAGCACGAGCCAAGGAAGGCTCCTTAAAATTTTAGAGCAGGTACGACTCACAGGGAATTCCGATGAATATAGTATAGCTTTTGTTAATATCGTGAGACATGGCAGTTGGCCTTGGTAGAAGTATATAAGAGTATATATAAGAGTGCACTATGATGGCATACGGCCTAAAAATCTACTAGATGGCGGTAAAGTTCAACAGTGACAAAACATAGCCAATGTAGAAATACAGTCACTCCCAATATATCTAAAATGAATATATTAATATGTAAATATACCCAGACATATAAAGTGGTCGCAGCTGTAGATTTGCATATCATAGAGGAGTCGACTGTTGTCCTTGGTGGAGGTCTGTGCTCTCTGAGTGCGCTTTTAGTCTAGTACTTGTCAAACTGTCTAGGAGGAATGGGCGAATAAAAAAACATCATGACACATGAAAACATTCCTCCAGCAATACACAATTTGTATCCTGACAAACTTTTAGCAAAGCATGTGTGTTGAATAAAAAATAAACAACAACAACAAAATAATCGATATAAGAATAGATTATTTCACCTTGAAACGGAGGAAGAATTTTAAACTGAACATTTTGTACAAAATTTTATCATCGAATCAACATCTTTTCATAAATTTGTAAAATGTAAAAAAAAAATCATAAAAGTTATAAAAAGCTCCCACAATACTTATGCAGTCTCAAAAAAAGTATATTACGACCTCTACCGGACATCATGATAGAAATATTACAACATCATATTGCCAGTTACATGAGCTAGCCTGCTGCATAAGACTACTGGAGATAATCTAAGAGGATTAGCGTGAGGCAGGTTATCTTAACTGGCTCTGTTAGAGAAACAATATCAGCGAACAATATTTATTTATTATGTGAACAATATTTTATTTATTTGCAGCATTAAATGTATGATTAAGAATCAGATTTGTATTGAGCTTTTAAGAACAACTGGGTCTAATTTCTCAAGATGGATATGAACGGATTTATTCATAAATCAAGAAATCAGCTTTCAGGAAAATCTCATAAAAATGTGAAAATATAATGTTCCTACTCACGCTCCTGAGTATGTGTGTAAACTTACATACAAAACAACCAACTAATCTCCATCTCCAAATTATATAATTTGCTAATAAATGGATTGTGCCCAAGTTTAAATCAATGACCTTTTCATTTTAATCACACACAGATAAATGTTATATACTTTTAATCCTGTTGTTTAATATTAATAGCATCGATATTAAATAGAAATTAAAACAGCAAGCCAACCCAAATGCATTTGAAGACAAATAAGACTAGTCATTTAATTAAGAAGAAATGCCTCTGTATAAAGGGATGGCTGGTCTGTGCATGTGGTAGCCGTAAGCAGAGGTGGTGCAAATGGCAGGATTAATATTACTGGAAGAGTTACCACATGCTGTACTTAAGATGGTTCGGATGGTGTCATTTTTTGCAACTCTTGGAGCCCGTACTTGACATATCCCAGCTGACCCTTGTCATTTCTTTGTTTGTGCACATTTTATCCTTACTTGGATATCTTGCTGCATTTCCAAAAAGAACAAGAAGCCAATCTGGTATGCCTGAGTTTACAATCAGCAGTATACTCCTTAGAGTGCTGTGTACCATAATCCTGATGTTCCCAAAAACATCAGCGCACATTCCTCCTCCAGTCCTGACCTGACACGGTTACTGCACGTCAGTGCTTCTTCTGTTGCCGCTGGCATAAACGGGAGAAATCCAGCCATCTGTTTAATTTGCGTAGCCAGCTTTATTTTCACCTCTTCACATTTTGCGATGATTGGCATATTTGCTTAAAACATGAATTCATGTCTCTGAGAGTTGCCGCAATGTCCTCAGCTGCTCTGAGTATGCCCTGCTTTTCCAAGAACCGGTGAGGACTCTTGGTATCTCTCCATATTTTGTTCAGTTGCATGTGACTCCACTGGATCAAAAAATATATTTTTTACTCTTACACATGTGGATCCAAAATAATTGAGATGCACATTTATATTTAACCACTTCATGAACAAGGCCAAAGTGGTAGTAGCAAGGAAAAACCCAGTCACGAAGAAGAAACCTTGAGAGAAACTAGACGCAAAAGGGAACCTCCTCTGGGTGAGACCGGAAAGTGGCATTATAACTCATTACTCTTCCACAACTGTATACTCACTCGCACGCACATCTTCTGCCACTTAATCCTGTTCGGGTTCGCGGGGGGAAGCTGGAACCAATCCCTGCTGACTTCAGGCGAGAGGCGGGGCACACCCTGGGCAGGTCACCAATCCACCGCAGGGCCGACACCCAGAGACAGACAACCATCCACACTCACATTCACACCTACGGGCAATTTAGAGTCGCCAATCAGCCTAATCTCCTCTGTGCATGTCTTTGAACTGTGGGAGGAAACCGGAGTACCCGGAGGAAACCCAAAAGGACACTGGGAGAACGTGCAAACTCCGCACAGAAAGGCACCCAGTTTGACCCCGGAGATCAATCTCAGGACCTTCTTGCGGTGAGGCGACAGTGCCTAACCACCACACCATTGTGCCACCCCACCTGTATACTATAAAGTCAAACAGTACTAATAAGTGTGACCTGGATATCCTGTATGAGCATCATAGTCTTCATGAGATTATCCACTGAGGAGACTGTATGAAATCTACATTGTCCAGTCCTTAAAAAAGAAACCTTCTCAAATAACTTTATAACTCTCTCTAGAGCACTTTACAAAAAATCACAGAAACTGAAATGTAAAACTGATCATGAAACCCAAGCAGTGGAGAAGGAGGAAGAGAATCGTTGTGACACCAGCAGAAAGCAACTCGCCCTCCCACCCTGAAACTTCAGCCTTGTTTCTGTTCGTGGCTCATTTTTCCAGACGTGCAACTTCCAGTAACGCAAAGCTTCTTCTTTCATAAGCCAACAAAATGCAATTAGGAAGAAACAGAAAACATTTCCCATATTGCGTGTCAGCAGGGCACATCTGGATTTATTACTGTAGGTCTCTGGGTGTTATATTTAAAAGCTTTTGTAAATAAAAAAAAGCGTTTGTTTTTTCAAAGCCATAAGCTTGAAGCTGAAAAGTGCTACCTGTAATCAGATAGCTACATGCTGTGGATTTATACAGTTCCTCAAGTACTGTAAAGTCAGAAAATTAAAGTACTCTACTGTAAAGTCAGCCACTCTACTGTAAAGTCAGTCAGCTTTTTTTTTGACAGAAAAAAAAAAAAGATCTACTAAAGTTTGACAGCAAAGATGAAACAGTGGTGTGTGGTCTCCTAAGCCAGCGTCTCATCATAATCAGCTCTCTGTATGTTGGGAGCTCAGTACATGTTCCATACATGCTCAGCAGTTCCCCAGCTTTTTAAACAACTGGCATTCACAACACATCTTTGTTGGAGTCCGCGATGGCGAGACGCGCTGCTTGAATGAATGGCGCTCAGTTTAAAATAAGGAATTAATACAGTGCGAGTCTGTCTTAAAGATCAGGGAGAAGCTATTTCACACCCAGAGATGAAATGTTACGCCTACTGATTGAAGTCATTTCAACTGAAGTATAACATACCCCCTCACAGACTCTTGTTTCATGCAAGACAATCCACAGTAACTCCATCTTTTTTTTCAGAGATTTCTAGATTGTGCTTTCTGTGTCATTTTCTTTTATTAGTTTCGGGTCATTTACTAGGTCCGAATAAGAAGCAATTCTTTTGTCCTGATAAACACGCTTTACTGCCTCGACGAAATGAGAAAGTTCAATAAAAATGGAAAGCGCTATAGTTAATTCAAATGCAACTGATCTGGAAAATGTAACGCCGCGTCTTAACGTTCAAAACAATTCCAAAAATTTGGAAGGAATTTTCATGAACAGCAAACGTATATAATAAGAATCTATATTAAAGAATCGAATAAATTGTTTTTTAGAACCCTTTCTAGCATGACACTTCCACAGTCACACTCACTGAACACTATTAGGAACACCGTACCGATACTGTATTGTGCCTCCATTTGCTCCCAAAACAGCCTTCATTCTTCGTGGCATGGATTTCACAATATGTTAGAAATGTTACTTTGAGATTCAGGCCCATGTTGACATGACTGCATCATACAATTCCTGAAGATGTTTCAGGCGTGCTTTCATGCTGTGAATCTCCTGTTCTACCAGATCCATTGACTGGGAAGACCACTGAAGAACACTGAACTCACTGTCCTGTTCATGAAACCAGTTTCAGCTGACTTTTGCTTTCAACTGTCCAGTGTTGGTGAGCCTGTGCCCACTGCAGCCTCAGCTTTCTGTTCCTGCAAGAACTGGAACCCGGTGTAGTGTCATGCTGTTGTAGCCCATCCACCTGTTGGTTCGATGTGTTGTGCATTCTGAGATGCTTTTCTGTGCACCATAATTGTACAGAGTGGTTGTCTTAGTTACTGTAACCTTTCTGTCAGCTCAAACCAGTCTGGCCATTCCCTGTTAACCTTTCTCATCAACAAGGCATTTCCATTTGCAGATTTGCTGCTCACTGGATATTTTCCCTTATTACATCGTTCTCAATAAACTCTAGAGACTTTTTTCTGTGAAAATTTCAGGACATCAGAAGTTCTAAAAATACTCAAACCAGCCTGTTTGGCATCAACAATCATGTCGCAGTCAGTAGCACTGAGATCACATGTTTCCCCATTCTGATGGATAATGTGAACATTACCCAGAGCTGCTGGCCCGAATCTGCATGATTTTAGGCATTGCACCGCTTCCAAATGATGAGCTGGTCAGATAATTACATGTTCCTAATAAAGTGCTCAGTGAGCGTATACGGCATTTCAGTCTGATCTCACAACTCCATATTGAGGATGCTAAAGAAAGTTTATGTTATACATTTTCTAATTGTGTGAGTAATTTATTTTTAGAAGTAATCACAAATAAAATCTCAAATGTATCAGGAACAACTAAAGAGCTGATAAATTCATGCAGATATTAAATAAAAAGCTGTTCCATTCTGATATAAAAAAAAACCCATTAGCATTCATTTCCCAAAGCACGCACAACCTGAATTCTAGAAAAGTTGGGACGTTTTTTTTTTTAAAGTGGAATAAAATGAAATCTAAAAGACTTTCAAATCACATGAGACAATATTTTATTCACAACAGAACATAGATAACAACAAATGTTCAAACTGGGAAATTGTACACCTTTATCCACATTTCGAATTTGACGCCTGCTACAGGTCCCAAAAAAGTCGGCACGGGGCAACAAATGGCTGAAAAAGCAAGAAAGTTTAAAAGTTTCAGCTGGGAGAACATCTAGCAACTAATTAAGTTAATTGATATCAGGTGTGTAACAGGATTAGCTATAAAAGGGATGTCTTAGAGAGGTAGAAGTAAACAGAAGTAAAGATGGGCAGAGGCTCTCCAATCTGTGAAAGAGTGCGTAAAAAGATTGTGGAATACTTTAAAAACAA
>JAQMCW010000002.1:15368706-15388705 GCA_030068335.1 Chrysichthys cranchii
TATTTCTGATTAGTTTAACGTTATCTTCATTGAAACAAACTGTGTTTTTCTTTCAAAAATAAGGACATTTCAAAGTGACCCCAAACTTTTGAATGCTAGTGTATGTATATATATATATTAATGTTATTTAAAATAAATTAAACAAATTTCACTCCTTGCACTTGCAGTGATTTCAAAAACCAGAAGGAGACAAAAAATGATAGAACATTACAGACAGCTGTTTTTCTTGTCGTTTAAATAATTCACTCATCCATCCACCTATCCATTATCTAGACTGCATAATCATTATCCTTTAGAGTTGTGGGAGAGCTGGAGCCAGTCCCAGCTGACTTCGGATAAGAGGCAGGGTACATCCTGGACAGGTCGCCAATCTATCACACGGCTAACACAAAGATGAACAACCATTCACACTCACGGTCACATCGATGAGCAATTTCGAGTAGCCTTTTGACCCGATCTGCATGTCTTTGGACTGTGGGAGGAAACCAGAACACCCTGAAGAAACTCATGCAAGCACAGGGGGAACATGGTAACTCCACATAGAAAGGCCCCATTCGACCATGCCACCCATTTTAAATAATTTGAACTGATGAATTGCCATCAGGAACACAAACACGGAACAAATGTTTGCCAGAATTCAGCAGCAGTGACATCCCCAGCCACCATGCATGTCTCATCTCTTATCATGTCCCCTCTACTTCAGGACCTGATAAAATCATTGTCTTTTTTTTAAAAAAAAATGAAGACTGATATCATCATATGTAATCTTAACAAAAAATCTTAACAAAACTATTACAAAAGCGGAGTTTCTCTGCATGTTCTTGTCATGTTCGTGTGGGTCTCCTCCGGGTTCTACGGTTTCCTCTCACCTCCCAAATACATGCTTGTATGTTGATCGAATTGTCTAAATTGCTTCTAGGTGTGAATAAATATGAGTGTGTATGCGCATTAGCATGGTGCCCTGGAATGGACTGGCAAAACTAAACTGGGTGTATTTCCATCATGTACCCAGTGTTCCTGGGATAGGTTCCCTCATCAGGAGAAAGCGGTTAACTTTCCAGTCCTGCTGTATGTGTAATGGTATATGCACAACGCGGCAGCTCTCAGAGTGCTGCCTCAGCACATGACTACACCACAGCAGACTGAATTCTGTAATTATACAACCATCACGCTCTGCTTTTTATTTATTTTTTTGGTATTTATTCATATGAAGCTAATAAAAAGTACCCCAAACCCTTTGAAGAAGGTTACATAACCTTGAGCTCACCATTAACGGAGCAGATTTGTTCCTTGGCTCCTGCAGAGCTGTCACCATGATGCATAACCTTACATCTCTTCTCATTTCATACGCTACACAGTCACCAGCCCTCACCAATTAGCATGACAGCAGCACCGCTGATGTCCGCGGTCCAGAAGACGAGAGGCAAACATAGCCCTGCTGCTTTAAAATCCAACCTGGCAGCCCATACACAGCTTACAATGAAACAAGACAGCCAGGTCATTTTGTTCCTGATGCGTGCTCAATCACTTTCTGTTCATTCTGTCTACATGGGACGGGTGCTGAGCGTTTTGATAGAAATCTTTTCCCCACATTATTCTACCTCTAGGAATTAAACTGCAGTCAGCTGAGGCCTTAGTTTGGTTAGATGCACTATTCCAAGAGGGTGACATGGATTTTTTGCTTAATCGAGCCTTGAGTATAAAATAGCCAGGGATATTGATATACTGAGGAAAATATTTATTATGGCAAAAATGTGTGCAGAATATTCGATAAAATAACAATTCATTCATCTTCACTAAGTGCTTTGTCCTGGGATCGGAGGTTGGTAAGGGGGATAGGATGCCAGGCCATTGCAGGGCAACATGCACATGCACACACACACACACACACACACACACACACACACACACACACACACACACACGCATATACCTAGTAGTAATTCCCCTACATGCATTATTTGGAAGACCCTGGATGACCCAGAGGAGAAGATATGAACCTTCATGTTCTCTGGTCAGGATTCTAGTCTGAATCTTTGAACTTCCAAGTGAAGGAATGCCTAATGCTATTGCCGTGGGCGAAATTGAGTGTTAATCATTATTCCAGTGCATCATTTCTCATGGGAAATGATCCAGCCCAGTACTCCGATACTCCCACATACAAAGCTAATAAATTACACATGTAGCATCTTGATGGCTTTCTGATACAGGTTTCTTTTCATATGTAAGTGGCACCATTTTTTGCAGTTAAACCAGTAATGGGAAATTAATCTTAATGTCATTACTAAATTTATTAAACTCCCTGCTCTTTTGTATAACTGTCCATTGCTAGTTATAGATGCTCCTAAAAGTCCAACTTACTGACATCAAAATCAAGGCTTTTTTTTTTTTTTTATTTGTCATTGTGGATTCAACAAGGTTCAAATTTTTATCTGCCGTAATTTCTATAGTTAACAGCATATTTCAGATACTTCCTCAATCTAGTGTGTAATGAATAACCAGACCAGAATTATGTGCGTTCTATTTAATGATCTTCGTCCACGCAACGCGTCCACTTTCAGTCTGAGATGTCCACTGTGGTGGCAAACACAACAGGACTTTGCACTGTGTATGCTGATTGAACGCCTTGGGCTGATTGAAATATTGTACTGTGTTCCAGCTTGTCCTAATTTGAACACTTTGGATCACTAGGCGGATCACTGCAAACAAAAAAGAACAGGGAGTACAAGTTCCCTTCTTCTTCTTGTTAAGTCCTGTCCATGCCGTCCGGTACATAGGGTGTCAAGCGGCCCCCATGCTACATGGTGAAGTCGCTAGCCCCATGCCCAAACAAGTCCCCTAGGTGAAGTCAACTTAAAACTTTGTATTTTTAAGATATAGGAAGGGAATATATATTTAAGGAGATTACTGTTGCACAGTGACCGGAAAATTGTTAAACATCCACGTTGGGAACTTGTACTTAAGCAGCATTGTGACATACACACGTACAGCACAAAGCCTAGACATGTCCTTTCCGAGTCTGTACAAACCGTATGGTGAAGGCTTCCTTCTTAAGAAATCATGTTAATGGCTTGCACACATTTTACACAACTTAAACATGACTTAAATATATATAAAAAAGATTACATTAGAGTATATACTCTGAGTTTGAGTGCCTAGTGGGTCTTCTTTGTTTACTGAATAAGACTAACTTATTGGCTAATATTCCTCTTTTATCATTTTTCTTTATTCATTTGGACAATACTATTATCCAAAGTGTCTTACAAGTCAGAGTCTAAAGCTGGTATCCACGGGCGTCACACAAGTCCTGCAGGACGGCAGATGTTTCCACAGACTCACAGGCAAGCCAAGGGAAAACCAGGTGTAGGAGAACAAACAGAGCCACAAGTAAACACATGGGTTGGGGTGAGGGCCAGAATTCAGGAATGCTTACAGAAAAGACTGAAGGCAACCAAATTTCAAATGGTACAATCCTGATACATAATAACACGCACTAATAACTCAGTTAGTGTAATATACGTAACAGCCAGGGACATGTTTACCTTAAAATGTAAGACACATGGAACAAGGTAGCACATGTAAACACAGGGAAAGAGAGACAGTGAGACCGAGTGAGAGATGGGGCTGAGTTGAACTTATTTGCATTGGATTTATTTTATTATAAGTTATACACGTTGCATTAAACGATTATACACATGTGACTGGCGACATACAGATACCCGTCTGTTTAAGGATAGTGTCTTTGAGTAACGTCATGGTATTAATGTGCTGCAAAGCTTGACTTAGAGCTTGCGTCTGCTCTCGTGCAACAGTTCTGTCCCAGACATAAAGGCACCAAACTGTACTTTGTCTTGTTGCTGGGGTGAGTGGCACCATAAAACCTTTTATGACCTGTACATCTTTTGTACATTTCATTTGCATCTTACGTGGGGAGGTACATGCAGGCACATGCAATAAGCTTCTTAGAGTCCTTAAGGCCAAATTAAACACGTTAAATGATTTTCACATTTCTTGGTTAATGTAGTTTGCTTTGCTGTCAGTGGACCTGCCTGTAATTCACTTTACAGCCACTAGATGCCGACAATGAGCCAATAAACAGTCAATAACGTGGGCCGGATGGGAAAACAGTCTGAATGCGTGCAATAATAAGGCAAGCGGGAATGAAAAACAAAAAAAAACAATGCAGTGGACGTTAAATATAAATATAATTTCATGTTAAAGTAATTTTTGGGGGGGTAAATCCTGCTTGATTTAGCAAACGTGACCAAATGCGGACGTACACCATGTTAAAACACCCATGCTCTGATTATAATGTGAGGTGAAGTAGTTCTGATAATACCCCGGGGGATTCACAGGGACATGGATTTGGACGCACGTTCTCAGAGGGTTTTGTATCTCTGTAACGCACGCTTGACTTGTTTGTAGTCTGATGTACTTGTTTTTCACCCGCAGCTTCTCGCTGCCTGCCTGCGGTGTTCCTTGCACGGGTTCAGGGAGGGGTCAAAACCGCCTGGCTCATTTGCATAATATATTCACGCGTCCTCTCTGACGTCAGCGCGTCCCGTATAAATACGGGCGGAGGCAGAAAATAGCCCCAGTCCTCCGACGGCGTTTCTCTGAAACGGAAGCTTGTAGAAGTAGCGCCCGGCTTTTTGCTTTTCATTTCTCGGGAAGCGCCTCAAAGAACCGCGAAAACTTCACTTTAGTGTCCTGACAAAAGTCGCAAAAGTGGCGACAAGCATCATTCAAACGGGGTTAATCCTGAATATGAATGCGGAGATGTTCAAAACGCCAATGGAGGTGGCTGTTTATCAGCTGCACAACTTTTCCATCTCCTTCTTCTCGTCGTTCTTGGGAGGGGATGTTGTATCGGTCAAACTTGACAACAGGTAAATACTAGAAAAGTCTGCAAACCAAGAGTTTCTGTCTGTGTGGTGTTGTTTTCAGTCATAGAGCATGTATGTAGAGGCAGTTTCATTTGCCCAAGGCTCAGTTTGATGTTGGTTCAGCAGCTTGTCTGCATCAGTTCACAGAAACTACGAAACATCTCTTTGTTTGCTTTTATTGTTGCTATTATTCAGCCCCAATTTTGTCAACATGCTTATTTATACTTGTGTCCATGTGTACTAATGATAGATATTTTTGCTTTCTTTTTGGTTTCCAGTGCCTCTGGTGCTAGCGTTGTGGCGATAGACAACAAGATCGAGCAAGCAATGGTAAGAAGGAATTCCCCTGAGATGCATGAATGCCACCTAAATTCCTTTCTCAGGCTTGGCCTTGAAAACAATGCAATGCGTCCAATGCATTATGTGATGTTAATATGTAAGACTAGAACGCTCATGCAGACTGCAGGTATTCCCGCACATGCCACGAGCGTCAGATGATCGTGTAACAAACAAACAAACAGACATCAGATCGACTGAGGAAGTGACATTCGGTCATGTAGCGCGTTGCGCTCCTCCTAAGAGCCAGTTCTCCAAACGCATTTATTAGCCCAAGTTTTAAACATGGGAATTTAGCTTTAGATACCCCCCCCCAACTGTAGTGATGAATGTAACAGGAAGGCTGAAAAGTAAATCTCCTCGCTTTCTTTTTTCGCCCAGGATCTTGTGAAGAACCACCTGATGTACGCGGTCAGGGAGGAAGTGGAGATCCTGAAAGAACAGATCAAGGAGCTGGCTGAAAAGAATAACCAGCTGGAGCGCGAGAACAGCCTGCTGAAGAACTTGGCGAGCCCGGAGCAGCTGGAGAAGTTCCAATCACGTCTCCCATCCGAGCCCCTGCTTCCGCTGGAGACGCAGGGGATGGAGACGTCCGAGCAGCGCGCCCAGTACAAAGGCTCGGCTGTGTAAGTGGCTCTGCATTGGGGCGGGCAGAGTCACGGCTCCCACTTGAAATGGACCTCACAAGTTGTCGTCATTGTTGATGTGCAGCTTCCACATGAAGCTGGCTGTACAGACGGGGAAGAAATAAAACCCAGACCTCCGACGTTTCCAGTGGCCTTTGCCTCTTCTGTAATATCCGACAATCTCTTCGGACTTGATGCAGAAAAAGAGAGAGTGATGTAGGTTACAGTATGACCGGACCACGGGCCGCGTGGAGGGGGAGCCCGGCCTAGCCTTTCTCTCGCAAGCCTCTTGAGGGCGAGAGGGGCTTGTCTGACAGTGCTGGTCCTGAAAAAAAGCACCAAGGGGATGTTCCCTTAGAGACTTGCTTTCAGAGTCACAAGAGCCCCACATGGAGTTCTCAATGCTACAAGCTACCTGGGATTTCACATAGTCAGGCCTGTTGACTGTGCTTAGACTTATAAGCTCACATTAGTGGTCTCACATGCACACATCCACAAGAGCTTATGTAGGTGAGCTGGACCTTTGGGTCTACCCTAACACATTGGTGATTTTTTTTTTTTTTTAATCACGCGCTTCATAAGAATCTTCTGTATTCTTTGCAGATGGGGCTTGCTGCTTGTAAGGGATGTACCGCTTTGGTTTTTCGTTTGAAACTGAACAAAATCAACTCCTGTAAACTGTTGATTCCTTTGTGGGGGTAGTTATGTGTATAAATTTGCTTAGTTCTGTAAATTAGCACATGATGTAAAGAGAAGTGATGGAATGATGGAGTGAAGCAGCATCTGTTCTTTTTTTTTTGCATGTGCACTCCTGATATTGCCAACTTGCTCACTGGCAGGACGTGTTTGTGTATATGCATGTTGTCTGAGGAAGACAACATGCTGTTGAGCTAACATTTCTAACTACCAAAGTCTCACTTCATACTCGTGTCACTCATGACCTTGTATGTGTGGCGAAGGTTTTTTTTTTTTTTTTTTTTTTTTTTTTTTTTTTTTTGTCTTTTGTTGTAGTTTTTTTTCAAACATGAGTGTTGTTGCTTCACTGTGTCCATTGAACAACGTTTTCAACAGTGTATGGATACAAAATGCACACAGCAATAAACCTTATGTTTACACTAAACCTTTCCTGACTCTGCTGCAGTTACTTAAAGTTATATATTTTCAATGCAGTAAATTGTAAGATGAATTTATAGCCGGTAGCTTGAACTATGGTAATAACTGATCGACATTAGCTTACATTTAGTAAATACATCTTCAGATATAATGTAGCATTTAAGTTCACATAAATAAGACCTTATGATTGACTTCAGTCATTTATAGTTAATGGTATGCATCCGATCCTAAAAAGAAAAAGAAATCCAGCACAGACACCATGTGAATTCGATAAAAGATAAAACAAGAGCCATTAACTTGAGTGTCCTCTTCTACAAAACATTGTCAAATAGATATACGATCGTTTGATATACTAAAATTGGGCATGACCATAGGAAGGAGTAATTCTCCCTAAGCCCTTTAGGCACACTTCCTGCACACCATGATTCAGGTAAATACCGTACCATTTCACTGAGGACCTTATGCAATGTACTTGCGACTCGAAAATAGGATTTTGCAATGTTGATTTATGCTGATAAGTACATCTGCATCTAAACTGTAAGTGCCACTGGGCATCAGTTACACAGCAGATTTTGAGGAAATCTGCCATAAGAACCCGAGATGACCTCTAGCACGTACGAGTCTTCCATCGCTCTGTTCGAAGCGGAGAAACTCTCAACACTGGCGCATTTAGTGAAACTGGAGCAGTGTTGGGTTCCCAGGTGGCAAACTTTCACACAAATCAAAGCTCAACATTTCAGTACAACTCCTTACAAGACTCCACGTCCAAAAAAAGGGATTATGTGAAGGTTATGCAGTGCAGCTATCTCTTGAGGAATGTCCACTGGATCAAACTTTTCATGCATGCAGACTTCAAAAGAGATATCTGTTCGTGTTAGATTCACTCTGTCCTGAAACACGATAAGTAGTACTTAAATGTTTCTATGTCACGACTTTGCATTGTTTAGCTTTGGAATGGAGTGAAAGGAAAATAGTCTTCTTGATTGTTAGCTCTAAAAACAAAACACATCCTTAAAACCGTTTGAGTTATAAATACAGCTTTTGTTCTCTCCAGCAATTCTGATTAGTGCTTCTGAAGTGGTCTAAATGAAACTATGTCCCTGTCTCAGACTGGAACAGACACTTTCTCTCCACAATAATGCCTTTGGTAGGAATGCAAGTGCTCTTTGGAGTGGCTGATGGCTTCTGGCCTGGGTGCTGTACTTCAGCTTTAGCCAAGGAATACAAAAAAAACCAAAACAGCTTTTATGCAACTCTCTTATGTAACTCTCCAACATCTGGATGAGTATGATGTGGTGAGCTGTTCTGGATATCAGGACTAGACTGACTGCAGTCTGCCTTGCATGCAAGTTATTTGCTGCTAGGTATTTTAAAAAGCTATAACAGACATGCCCATAGTAGCGCCTGGTCCCAGGAAGAGAAAGGAGGGAAAGAAAAATGCAGTAAAGAGGAAAAGATGTAACTTGCTACATTTTGGATACAACCGCTTTACAAAACGCTCGTCCTGTATCCCTTATAGTATGCATGAAATGGTTTCATGCACTTTTGTTTTGCTGACTGAATGAACATTCAAGTTCAAGTTCAACTTTATTGTCACTGTTACAAGAACAATGAATAACTGTCTGGTACTTCGCAGAAGCAGCGTAATAAGTTAAATTAAAAACCTAACATTCATTAAAAACCTAGAAATTAAGAAGGAACCTGTATACAATGTGAAGTAGCAAATTAAAATTAAATTAAGTGCAGCCAGCTATATACAGCGTAACGTGCAAACTTATATGGATCAGAGTTTATTACTAATTGTGACTGCTTGTGGGTCGAAACTATTTCTTAGTCTAGTGGTTTTTGTCCTAAGGGCAGAACATGGCTCTGCTGACCAGTCCGAGAGAAATAAATCACTTTCTAATCATCATTAAAATGATTTGTGAAATGTGTCAGATGCTATTTTGGCCATTTTTCAGTGCCATCATTAATATGGATATATACAGTAGTTAACTAGTTGTTCACCATGTCCATAACTTTATACAGTACCAGTCAAAAGTTTGGACACACCTTCTAACTCAGTGTTTTTTCTTTCTTTTTGGAACGTAAAAGATACTTCACGGCTTGAAGTAATGATGATCTGTTGTTTCTCTTTACTTAGCTGAGTGGTTCTTGATATAATATGGATATAATATGAACAGATGTCCAATAGGGTTATTTAGTGTATTTGTATTATTTAATATTTACTGCTTGATGATCTCAAACTCATTAGGAAGGCGAGAAATTCCACTTATTATCATTTGACAAGACACTCCTGTTACCTGCAAAGCATTCAAAACTCACAAAGTTGCTTAAGATAATGCCAAAAGTGTACAAATCTGTCATCAGGGTAAACAGTGGCTACTTTGAAGAGTCTAAAATATGAAACATACAGTATATATTTTTTAAACACACTTTTTTGTTTAACACATAATTCCATATTGGTGTCTATTGGTGTGTTTTTAATGGATATCTACCACCAGCGTACTCTGTACACTATAGATAGGTTTGCTGTAATATGTGTTTGCCTCCTGCCTAAATATAGCCCTGAAGACGTTTAATGCCTCACTGCATTGTAATGTTCGACATCGACACATTGTGGAAAATCATAGGCGCTATACAATGCCTCAACCTTGTTAGATCTTTTATGCTTGGTTTAGGCAGGTGCATCCTGTAGTGAAAAAAAGGTTTTTACATCAGGAAGAGCCTAATGTCACTGACTGAGTATACTGTACATGTGATTGGCTCATAGCCCAAGCTCATGAAAGGCTTATAAATGTGTTACAAGGCAAGTTTTCTTTCTTTTTTTTTTTTCGTTTTTAATTTATTTTTTATTGCACGTTGCACAGCGGCTTAAAGCGAGCATTGTATGTGGCGGATTTATAAAGATTCGCGTAAAGCATTGTGGAAAGGCATCAAATAAAACTTTTAGCTGGGGGGATAAAAGTAAGAACATGCAAGGTTGCAAGTACCATGCTGTGCAAACACAAGGCAAGTCCTTCTCTATTTAGTGTTGAGGAGGTTAACAACACACAGCTCGTTTCTCCATAAGTGGCGCGTACTGTAAGTCCCAACTACCAACACAAAGTCCTGTATTATCCACATCCGCCGACCCTCATTTCTGGTTTGCTGTGACATTCATACACCTTACGTACGATTCACATGGCTGGTGACATTCATAAATCTGGTGTCTGTAAGCAGACCTTTGATGTTAGACATCATCCTCATCTATTATTTTATTAGTATTAATCCTAAATCAGTACTGGTGATGTTAAGTTATACCTGTATAAGTGATAAAAAAGGGGTTATTTATAATTAAAATATATATAATAAATTATTAAAGACTGGTCCTCACAGGAAAATGCAAAAAAAAAAACCCAAACAAACAAACAAAAAAACCCATCATCCTCATCGTTTATTCTTATGTACCTGAAGGGACTATTTTATTACTCTGGTGTAACAGAATTATTTGAAGTTACCTTCTCGATGTTTTCTATATTTTCTGTCAACGACTCACAGTTCCTTGTGAATCTGTTTTGCTGTGCTGTGCATTTAAAGAGCACTAAAATGGACTATGGAAATCCTAATGAGGAACGTAAGAGCTCTCGTATCTGCGTGCGAATCATACACTTAGCTTACAGACTAGCTATCGCACATGTTTTACAAGGTTTTTGCAAAATTCCAGCTAGATCATCCTAACCAGCTAAAAAGGAACTAGTTGTATATTGTAGTAACAAATAGCAATTTAAACAACAACAACAACAACAACATATAAATCGCTAATACCTAGCTAGTAGCAAAATGAGCTAACCAAGCTACACTCTACAAATGCTGTGGTAAATAAACCAACGACCAAAAACAAAGGCATAAAGCAGTTCATACGGTTCCATTTAAACAACAAAGATTAAACCTAACCTTCATATTAAGATACGTTTACGTGTTGTTCACGAGCGGTCGAGCTTGAGGCAGGGGGTCAACTGAAAAAAGTAAAAAAAGAAGTCATGTGACTTTCTTTGTTTGAAAGTATGTCTTTCTGGCATAACCCGAGGGAAATATAGTTGAGCAAGTGTAATTTTAAGCACTTAACACCATTTTAACTCTCTCTGTCCTCCACTAATTTACTTTCTGATAAGAGCTTGAGACATCACAGAGTGTTTGTCGAGCTCCGAAACCCACGCCTTTGTCTTTCCCATGCCAAGTCTTGCCGAGTGTGGAAATGTACTTGCATGTTGCTGCACTAAAACTGTAAAAGAACAATGTTAAAAGTATCGTTATTGATGTTGGAGTTTTCTTTGTGCGCTGGTCCCTCGCTTTATCTGAAAGATTTATCCATTTAAAGCACTTAATGGGGAATGTTGTTACAGGAAAATAATCAGTGCTGTGGTGGGGTGATGCGGCCCAATGCTAAACAAATTACTGTTAACACTCCGAAAGTTGATTATTTTCCAATAACAGTCTCCTCCATCGTGGTTCATCTTATACCACGGCAAACTGCCAGTGACTGTCATTTTTGATTTATTAATGAACGACGTGTCATGATTGTTAACAATTTATACACTAGTTACAACAGTAAATGTTATGGACTATTTGGGAGTTAGTTCCTGTTATCACTTATGTTACAGCAACCACAACACTAACAGCAACAAGAAAACGCAGATCGTCACGTTTCAGAGAAACCAGAAAACACAAAACCCTCCGTCCTGAAAACTTCCCATGGTGGAAAACTGTTCCAAAGCACTGACTCTGGAGACTACTTCCACATTATGTAACTGTCTTCAACAAAAGCCTCACCATATCAACCATTACATGTTTTTCTTTGCTAAATAGCACTTTTTAAAAATCCATTTATTGCTAACCTGAGATCATGTGAAATGTGTTTGCCATGCGACTCTCTGCGAATGAGTTACTAGAAAAATGATAATGTGTTTGAGGCTGGGCTTTAATATACACCTGACCTGAGATTTAAATCACAGCCAGAAATACTGTCAGCGCTGCTGTTATAGAAAATGTATCAACACCACTTGACCAACTCAAACGAAGAATTAACCTGTGCTGTGGTATTGTCAAATGTCCGATTGTTCAAATGTAGAGGTTTGAGCAATATTAGGTCCACGAACATAGATGAACCTGTACCTTTAACTGCTGAGTCGACTGTCCTAAATTTCCACTTCACAATAAATAACAACCTTAGCAGAAAGTCCGGGAAGGAGTGTAAATGTTTGTCATTTTTCCCCTTTGATAAGTGCGTTGTGCAGTCCGTAACCTCCTACTTTTGTTCTCTCCTGTTTGTGGTATTAACTATGTCAAGAATGTAGCCAACCCACAACATCTCATGCTAAATAAATGTGGCGGAACAAAGGCCGACAGCGTGATGTGGAGGATTTAGTTTAAAGCTGTGAAGTTCAGAGTTTCACCACGAGACATGCACAGGCTAAGATTTACCCCAGAATCCAGTGTGAATGCGTTCACCTGGACTAAGGGGTGTGCTAGGGAGGTTCAAGTATTACATAATATATTTGCGGCATACCGAGTTTTATTTCTCGATATTGTCCACTGTACAACAAGCCTGTTTCTAACATTTCGCTGGTACTGGAGCTTTTTCTTATTGGGGTAAAGTCTGTGTGATTTGCGCTGATGGAGAACTTTGCGGTGAGGTGTTTTCCAGCGTACGGTGACGAGAACCCATTAACATTACATGCTTATAATGCACAGTGAGCAGAAGATACTGTATTTGTATGCCTCTAACCTGTGCATAAATGCAAACAAATGATGCAGTATTTTAAATTAGTTTGTGTTGCTGTGTTTCTTCAGTGGAAACAAAAAAGTCAGTATATGATCATGATTGTCGAAAATATTGCCGAAGCTTTTCCGTCTTATTAAACTCGAAGCACTTTTTTCCACAACAATCGCAGGTTCAATATATCCACAGATCAAACAGTATACGTTGATGGCTATTAGGTTTCATAAGGGTGAGCAAAACATCCTGAAGCTACAAGAGTTATTAATACTTGCATGACGTGCGTAATTATTGGTGTTTCGGAGTCAGTTACATGACATTTATACTGACAAACGCTTCAAGCATGTCCCATCTCACACCATTGCTCCCAGGATAGAATCCAGATTCAGGCTATATATTCATAATAAAGACTAGCCAGTCCACTTACTGACATGTTTTGGGGAAATGTGAGGAAACTGGAGAAATGGAGAATGGATACGAGGGCAAAACTCTGCACCGAACTTAACCCAAACTCAGGAACGCGCCAGGGACCTTGGAGCTGTGAACCAGCAATGCATTTCATTCTTCAAGCAAATTATACACTCTGGTCTGGTCTTCATTCACCTTCCAGAGTCCTCGCACACCGATGGAAAAAAAAATACCTAAACATAACACCAGCATAATACAAAGGACTGCCTGCTGACGGACTGTTTTCAAATCAGAGAGTTCAGAAATGAGGGCCTTTGTCGTGACAGCTAATCCCCGCGAAAGAAGTGCCTGCACGCACTAGCTACTTAGTGGGCCTGTCTGACTTGCACTCACACGTGCACACACACACACACACACACACACACACACACACTGCACAAACACCAAGCTGAAAGAGGACAAACACAGGTCAGTCTCAGCGGCACTGCCGGACTATACCTGACCTCCTGAAATTGAGAGCGTGACATATTGTGACTAACAAGACAAATGGTATACTGTAGCTTTACTATTAAAACAGATACAAACATACAGCACAGGTTGGGTGTAGGTGGCCAGTGGACAGCGACCAACCGAGTTTGGATTTGCATCATGAAATCATGACTGCAGTGTGAAATTCAGACTGTTCCCTTTAATACAGGAGGATCTTCTAGAAAATGCAACATTTTAATGCACGCTCGTCCAATTTCTAAGGTCATTGAATTATACAGAGTGTAGCAGAAGTCTGAATCCCTAGCCATTTTTTCGTTTTTCCTTTAACATTCTTGTACTCAGCATATACACAGACATCGCAGAAGTAAACAGACACCCCTCGTTACGTTTTATCCACGCTATATAACAGTATATTAATTGTTTATAGCCACGAGCCATGCTGTGAACACCAGAAGCAAAAGAGTTGTGTGATTTTCAAAGAGGGCGTATTGGGGTCAGTCTGAGGGTGGACTTAGCCAGCGTATGATTGTACAAAATCTTGGCAAAATTCCTTTTGCTACAATCAACAAAGTGATTGTGCAATTCAACAGCAATGGAAAGGACTCATCAGCATCATGTTCAGGTCGACCCGGACCCTCGGACAGGGGTCTTCAGACTGCAAGCGGATTGATGAAAAAATCCCCGTTGTAAGGCCGCTGATGTTCCAGAGCGACTCCAAGTGAGACGGAGTACTTCTGTGAGGGCTCTCTGTCAACTTGGCTACTATGGCAGAGCAGCTAGGAGGAAGTTTCTAAATGTATTTTTTTTTTTCAAAAATGATAGTGTCTATTTACTTCTGAGATGTCTGTGTACACAGATGCTGCGAAGTCCGAGGCTGTGAATTTGAGCATTTGTTGTAATATCTGTATTTAAATAAATCTTTGCCTATGGATCGAGACTTTAGGGACACCCTGTGGAAAAGAAAGTTTAAACCCATCCTACAATTTTTGCATTTAAAATCAAGTGTCTCAGTATAAGGGTGGTATAATGGTACCGAAAGTTGTTTTACCGTCTCACAGTACCAGATACATGGTTGGATCCTGAGCTTGGGTTTACTGTCTGTGTGGAGTTTTGCTTGGTCTCCCAATGTCCCAGGTCTGGGGTGTTGGCTGTGCTAAATTCCCCTAGTTGTAAATACAGTAAGTAAGTGTGTGTGTGTGTGTGTGTGTGGTGCCCTGCACTGGATCGGTGTCCCATTCAGGGTGTATCCTGTCTCATGCCGAGTGTTTGGGGATGGGCTCCGGATCTAGCACAACCCTGAACAGAATAAAGCTGCTGGTACTGAACATGAATGAATGAATGAATGAATGAAAAAGTGTTTGTCAGTGTCTAATCTGAATGAAAAAAAAAAGGAGTTAGAAAGAAGGGGGTTAAAAAAAGGTTAGAAGAAAGGATTCTCAAGGGCTCCGTAGCCTCCTCAGACCCAAACCCTAAGGTTATGTGCCTTGGAATATCTCTTGACTGTTTCTGTTCCTTTACACCTGATAACTATTGTGCTTGCTTAATGTCTTCAAACAGGAAGAAGTTTGGCAACGGTTCTTATATGAGGATCTTACAGCCACCACCACCACTACCACAACAACAACGCTGTTGTCGGGTATTAATTAGGTTCAAATTAGAATCTTGGGATTCAAATGAGGGCAAAAATCTGCACCAGAAGGGGCAGAAAAGTCCGTACGATTCCAGTTCTAGTAAGTTCTTTCACAGAAATGTAGTTATTGTTTGGGAATTTCTTATGAGTTACTCTGGGATAACAATGGGCATGCATTTTTTGAATGCCAGAGCATACTCCACATAGAACAAAACAATACAAATCCAAAAAAGATTCGGACAATCCAAACATTTCGGTGTGGGGTTTTGATACTGAAGGTTGGTGGAGTACTGAGTGTTGTCACTGAATGACGGGAATAAGTTCCATAAACACTGTTTTCCCACCATGAGCCTGAGAAGTTTACAGCTTTCATAACATTTTGTGATAATAGCAGCGTGGTACATTTCCATGGGAATCATCTGAAACCTATTTTCTAAGTCTCTGACGCCAGAGGAGATGACGGTGTTGGGAAATCTAATAACAACTCTAGCAAGTTCAGGTTGTTTTGGGTGGTGTGTGGTCTGAGACGAGTGGGTGATAAAAATCACTTCAGCTCCTTAATAATGACACTCACATGCCACACTAAAGGCTTGGCTACGAGGAAGATTCTGGTGACATTATTTTACCATGGCTACCCCACTTTTAGGAAAATGTCTAGTTTTCAATTTGGAAGTTGTTGTGCCAAGTTGCCTGATTATGTAATTATGTTTATGACTGTTTTTGTGTGACGTTTGTGGTCATTCGGCTATTACGGCAGACGCGCTTCCCTTAGGTTATTTAGTGGTCCCGGAGTCGTCACTTTCCCACTGCTGCCTGCGCACCTCAGGAAACTTATGGTCGTAAACAGTCCAGGATATGACCTTGAGGACAGGCTGTTAATAGCATATATTTTCAAAAACACCGGATGTTTCTTCTGCTACCCCGTCTTTGGTGATTCGTCTGCCTGCTATCTGATATAGCAGTATGAATTGATGGACTGCCTTTTTAAGACTGCATCAAATGTACGCACCTTTATGTGTCATGCCTACATTGTTAATCGTGTCATTAAGTCTTATAAGAGAAGGACTGATTTCAAATTTGAGCACCATCTTTCACCATCAATCAACATTTTCCAGCCAGAAAGGAAAAGAAAACCGTGACAGTGGAGCCTTCTATGGCTATTTATAATTGGCGAGACCACTAAGTTCCTTGTCTTGACTCAGATCAGGAACCCAACGCTGCCTGGTCGGTGACTATTTAAGGGAAATCTGCCTGCAGGGGAAAATCCATGGAAGGGGCGCAACTCATTTTTAAACAATACCGAAAGCTAAGTGTATAATCACATGGCACAGCTTATCTCCCTTATCTAGGAACCTCTCAGAAGTGGTTTTGGAATTTTCAAAACCAGTAGACTTGAAATAGGTCCTCTGTTTCTCCTTTACATACTAAATCTGATCAATTTCTGACTTTACAGAGGACCCGTGGTTCACACAGATCAGGCGTATTACCACAGATCCTCTTGTGTATTATGGGAGGCTTGTGAAATATGCTGAAATAGCTTGGGGTGTGAACATTGTTGACAAATCGGGGAATGTTTCCCTGGTGAGATTTCACACATTTCACATTGATATTTGGAAAGGTAGTGGTCTATTCTATTACATACCAACCAAATGATGAAGGCTTTATTAGTATTTTAACACCAACGCCCCATTACAAACATTAAATAATTGTAGTGAACTATGACTGAAATATTTATCTCTATTTTTCCACTCATGTCTATAACGCACAGAATTACAATTTCAAGCACCACGACAGGCTGGGCCATTTCTCTGATCTACATAAAATGTTGTGTGAATTAACTAGATTAGTGTTTAATTCAAATGGGGCTAATAAGGGAGTGACACATTTATGAAATCCCCAAACCTTTCTCATTAGGTTACTTTTGAAGTGTAGGTTGGGGGTGACACTAGCTGTTTGCTACTAGATTTCTAGAAACCTACTTCTATTGCGGTCGCTCACCAACCAATGAGCTAAGCTATCCCCCCTCTTTTTTTTGTTTATAAGACCCTAATTTCATTCAATTTGGTCATTTAACAAATTCCTACCCCATAGCCACCCTACCCAGTTTGTTCAGTGGTGGCTCAATGTTTAAAGCTATGAGTTACTGATCTAAAGGTCAGGGGTTCAAGCCCCAGCACTGCCAAGCTACCACTGTTAGACCTTTGAGCCCTCTCTGCTCAGGGGCACCATATCATGACTGACCCTGTACTGAATCCCACTTTCTAAGAAGCTGGGATATGTGAAGCAAAGAACTTCATGTACATGTGACATGTACAAGGCTACTTCTCATTCTTCTTCTAGCTAGAACACCCCAATCACCTGACTATGCTAGGTTAGCTAGTAGATGCTTTCTCAGAGACACGTGTAGCCAGACGCGGCATCATTTCTGTGCATGCTATACACAGTACTGAGGAGCAATGCATGATCTCTTGGTCTTGCTCCTCCCATGATCAGCTAACATGACTGTGCTTGACAAGTGACAGCATTTCTGTTCCTGTCCCAAAATACTGAATAATAACCACCAGGCAGGAGACCTAAAGGAAGACCAAAGAGGAGATTTATGGATGTAGTGAAGGAGGACATGAAGTCAGTTGGTGTGAGAAAAGAGGATACAGAGAATAGAGTTAGATGGCGACAGATGATTCGCTGTGGCGACCCCTGAAGTGAACAGCTGAAAGGAGGAGTAATTGTAGCAGTAGTAGTAGTAGCTACCTGCTAGTTAGAACTTTGCTAACTACAGGAAACAAAGCATCGTCATTTATAATACCTGCTTCACACGCTGCCTCCTGCGTAATCAGCACTCTGTATACAGATGGCACGGACGTGAGTTTGTGCGCACCTGCCATGTTGTGTACGTTTTAAACATGTTTAAAATGTAAATGCAAATATACAGTGTGCCTGTTTTTCAGCGTGTGACATTATATGCATTTTAAACATGTTTCATATGTATCTTAAAGGGAAAAACAATGTACAGCTGGAGCTAGAATGAAGACTCGTTGGATTTGAAAACTAAACTAAAAGCCACTAGTCTGAAAGTGACATTCAAATAGCATGCGTGCCCTCACAGATCCACTGCGTACTGAGACATGCTTCACGGCGCAAAATATGCAAAGTGAAAACACACCGCTTCATAACACAACACATTTGATTACAACGTGTCAACGTTTCCACGCCCAAAACTCTGACGAGTGCTCTTTAAAGCGGCTTACAGCCTGCCATTAAGTTAACCTCATGCTGTAATGAAAAATGTCAAAAAGGTAATCGCTTTGACCCAACACACCTGTGTGACGTCATGGGAGTCGAGGCCTGAAGTGAGCAGGTATGGTTACCTGTCTCTATCACTACATGCTCCATCATAAAATTAAACATCATAATGATCACGTGCCTTTTGAAGACCCGTTTTTCCTGCTTGAGTGAGTACAGAGTGTTCTCTATAGATTTTATGACATTTTTGTGGTACAGAGACAGCTGCGGAGCTCATTACGAGCATGCACGTGCTAAAAATGTGCAGACCTCTGCATATTCGCCATGCATGCGCACATAATATGGCTTTTGCATATCCTATGAAGAAGGAACTTTTTCGCAGACTCACTGATGTCCATCCTGTATGCACAAACCACTTTGAATTAAAAAATATTTTAAGATTTACGTGTGTGTACAAAAAACAAACAACAAAATGGTAAAACTGAAACGTTTAGCCATTGCTCATGTTCAAGGTCTGCACTTTCGGAGGTGAATAAATATATGAGCACATCTGTTTTTAACGGAAAGGGCAGTCGAGCTATTTGTTAAATGTCAAATCCTGTCATTTAGTTTTATTTTTATTATTGTAAATTCTTAGAAAGCTGAATAAATTTCCTTCCAAATGATGTGGTGTTTGTTTCTGTGCTGCTAAATGAGGTAGTGTGGCATCGTAGGACAAGCTGAAAGGTTGTAAACAGCCGCTTCAGAGAAACAGAATGTTCCAGATGTTGCACATGTTCCTCAGTTTAAAGATGTAATAGCTGAATTTGGCATGGAACACAAACAAACAAGGTAAAATCCTAAGGTTCAGTGAATAGCTCTTGAAAGCCTCGCCTGCAGCCGACTGACTAATTAAAACGTCTCCGACTGGAATTTGACAGGTGCAGGAAATTTTGACAAGCCAGATATTCTACTGGCCGTTTGACTTGCTCCTAGAACATGACGGATTTAATGCGTTCATTTGTGCACTGTGTCAACTTTCACAGAAATGGAGGCACACCTGCTCATGCCAAAGTTACCTTTGGGTTAGGATAAGCCTCTGCGTTAGGACAAACTCGATCCTAAAGTGAGGAGAAATAAGACAAAAAAAAGGAAAGGTAAAAATATGACAGTATTCTTGCAAAAAAAAAAATGCTTATACACATTTATACAATAAGGATGTAGTACAGTATTCCAACATGCTGGATGATGGACTGGTTATGAGAAAATGCCTGTGCTTTAGTGTGAATGAGCGTGTGAATGGATCCCTGCAATGAATATCATCCAGCATAACTAGGATAGGAAAATGAATGAATGAATGAATGAGATTTTTCTGTGAAAAAATATTTAACCCATGAGAACCCAGACCCAGTTCACCTTAAGCCATTAGCTTCCATGGTCCCCATTTGGGGATCGTATATTGAATGGCATAAAAAATAGATGGCATGTGCCATGATCCCCATTTGGGACTTTGACTAAAAATTGAAATTTC
>JAQMCW010000002.1:15399512-15410029 GCA_030068335.1 Chrysichthys cranchii
TCTCTCCCCCCCCCACACACACACACACACACACACACACACACACACACACACACACACAATCAGACAGCAGCTTTACCGACAACACAAAGATACACTCCACTCCTACACTCTCCATCGATCTGCCACTTCTGCCTCCAGGAAAAAGGGCTCATTCTCGTGTCCTTCGGCACCGCTCCATTTAAACCCCAACAGCAGCAACAGCCTTAAAGCAATTCCAACTTTACTGCAGCTGCATCACATTCCTTCCAAACACATCACTCTTACAGAGTGTCCCTAGTTCCAGAGTTATTAGACACTATTTAAAGGTACAGAAGAAAAAGACAAAGATGTTCCTCAGGGTTCCATTGTAAGTCCTGTCTGATTTTCAGTTTACATGAGAGCAGTTTTCTCCAACAGCGACTCTGACAGTAGTGCAGCTAGAAATCACAGGTTTATATTAATGTGCTTGTTCTAATTCATTAGTGTAACTATAGTAACAGCTCATTCACGAGGAATTGTATGGCAGACACTGCACATAAATCAAACAAAAAAAACAGTTTGTAATTGTTGATATGGTAAAGTTCTCAGGAAGGAGATATTAATGCTTATGAAAGGAGTCTCCAGTGTCAGTGGTTTATTACCGTTGTCAGTGGTAAAGCCTTAACATGACATGCTGTACAATTATTTTAATCGAACTGAAGGTCTAGGCACAATGGCTAATGTGACGTCATGCACTGAAAATGAAAATAATGAGAGAGAAAAAGAAATATATAGAAGATACATTTGAAAAGACGGGAAAAGAGAAAGAAAGGAAAATGGCTCTTATGAAACCATCAGCTGGCAGAAAGAAAGAAAGAAAGAAAGAAAGAAAGAAAGAAAGAAAGAAAGAAAGACAACACACCACGTCAGGTGTTAATTGATATTTATCAGTTGTATTATTTGTATTTATATGAATCATGAAATATAGCTTTATTTCAATATTGATTCTTTTTAATTGTTGCAACTTGTTTCAGCACACAAAGTTTACAAAATCAATTTTGTTTTCATAAAAGATAAAAAAAAAAACAGGATCACTGTAGAGAAATTCTGGAGGACTAAAATATTTTAAATTGCAGCAACTGGATGATCCTGCTAATATGCTACAAGAAATATGAGTACTTTTTACAATAGTTATTGTTTTAACACTTTATAGGTGGCAAACAATATTTGGTAACTTCAGTGACAGCGGACAACCAAACTAGATTCCCATGCCTATTTGTGAGGTCGTAGAACCACATAGATTTCTCCCGTCTATATATATAAATTTCTTTTCGCGTTTGAAATGGAAATGACATATGACCACAGAACATATTATACGTGTGCATGACCGGAAACAGCATCACCATGTTAACTAATCACTTTGTTTGTGGACGCCATTTTTATATCGTCTTTACGAATTGTTATGATTTGTGTGAGAGTTATTTTACTGATATTGAAAAGAAGTAAAGTCCTATTTGGTAAGTAATTATTTAAGAAAACTTTGATCTAATCTAATCTAAATCTATAAAATTCTTTTCGCGTTTGAAATGGAAATTACGTAAGACCGCTATTTGTTTAATAATAAAATTGGTAATTAACAAAATTATTTCATAAATACTGCATTTTTTTTTTCCCTTGCACTCAGTGAGCGAAGCCACTGGCTAATCAGCTAAAGTATATATATGTATATACATATATATATATAAAAATTAACGGATTCAATAAACATACTGTGGTGCTATAAAAATGGAATGCTTTGTAATTTATTGGGTTCAAGAGAGAAGAGAGGTGAGCACTCACAAAAGCACACATGCACAGACATCTCAAAAGTAAATAGACACCATCAGTCTTGAAAAATGTATTTCCAGAAACTTCCTCCTAGCTGCTCTGCCATAGTAACCAAGTTGATGGAGATCCCTCACAGAAGTACTCCGACTCACTTGGGCCTTACAAAGGGGATTTTTTTCAACAATCTGCTCGACAGTCTGAAGACACCTGTCAGCGGGCCCGGGTCGACCTGAGTGGGATGCTGTTGATTCCTTTCCTTTGCTTTTGAATTGTACAATCACTCTGTTGACCGTTCAAGAGCAATCCCAAGGTTTTGTGCAATCATGTGCTGGCTAAGTCCACCCTCAGACTGACCCCCAATACGCCCTCTTTGAAAATCACAACTCTTTTGGCTAGTTGCCTTAAACATATACTGTAATCTGAAATAAATAAAAATAATACATTAACAATTTTCTTGCACCTTTACGTGATGTTTACCTGACATGTGATTTTCCAGTATCCATCACAGAACAAAACAAACTCTGTTTGTGCATCAGTTTATGTAGAGCTGCTGGCATGGTTTGAATGTGATTTCATTTTGGCTCGAAAAGCCACTTCTGGTGCTTTCCCCAAAACCTGCATGAGTGCACCGCAGAAGTTGTTCCTTGTTTCTCACTGCTTGTGGTGTTCTGCTAACACGCAAGCAGAAAGGATTAACATACTCATGTTTCATGTGGCCCTCAACTCTTTGCACAAGGCATAATCACTCTGCATCATCGCATGACACTTGTACCAGCCTAGAAAACAAAATAAAACTGAAGGGAAGGGCAGCTGCAGATAGCTTGTTTACGGCTGATTGGAGAGACAGCACTGACGGAAGGGATGTTTTTTTCTTTTTTATTGCCCAGACAAGTCTCAGCATTTAGATCATCCCTGGTCTATAAGAACATAATTACCTTCTGAACATATATATAAAAAAAAAAGGATTTGCCCTTTTGTTCTACAGTATTTGCTGGTTGGTTTACTCTGTGCCTGTTAAGCATGGACTAAACCCTGAAGAGCAATGCTGCTATTGTGAATCAACACGTGCTCTCTGAAGAGTCATGAGATCCGTTTCAGGTCAAAGGGTCAGTTTTGTACAGTGACCCATATTTAAATGAATTGCATGCACTATGCACTTGAACAGCACTCCGGGAAGCTAATATTACAAAGTCACCCAGTGGTAAGGTCGGTTGATGTTTAGTCCGACCTGGAATAAACAAGGATAGTTAGGGTTGTTTGCCACAAAGTCTGCCTGAAGGCTTAAGCATGTAAGACATGGAAAGTCAGAGGGATTTTCCAACCAAAAAGTAAAAGTGAAAGCTTACAGACAACCACTTCCAATGCAGCAGTACATGGTTTACGGTTTCATTTTAAACCCTTCCCTGAAATGGCACTAGGTCAGACGTTTCTCTCCTATTTGTTTATCACAATCATTTGAGATCATTCATTCTTCACCTTCCGTATAAGGTCGCAAGATAATCCCTTCTGAACCCATGCCTAATAAATATCATACCTTGTTTTGTACTATACAATTCACATTTTGTACCCTGGAACCACATATAACACCTGGATTTTCTCATTCTTTAGTCTGACGATATCGTCCAGAAATGTTGCATCACATACGTACGTCTGTTGCATGACTAACCTCATATTATATTTGCTTCAAAAGGTGTGTTATACCCAATTAATTCATGTTGTAGGTTGACTGCAAAGTCCATCTCTCATACACAGAGCAGTGACTAAGACCTCGTTTCCTACCCAACCCATACAGAGTAGGCGGCACATTCAGTCACTACTGTATAAAGTGTGATATGTGGGAGGACATTTCTATAAACAGTAGCATTCTATGAGAAGCACATGGCGTCACCGTGACATGATTGTGTAGGATACACTTTGGTCTTTCATCAGCGTTTCCTCACGTCCTCCAAACACTCCTAACAACATGGCGAGGACATCAATAATTCCATGCAATCTTCTAACATCCATCCTGAGGAGGTAATCAGTGCCTCTATTCACTCTCCAAACATCCATCCTGAGTGGCTGTCGGTTCTTCTATTCTATTAGAAGAATATCTCCTAATGTTCATCCCATGGAGATCAGGGTTTTCACACAGGCTCCTACAAGCTATCCAGATGAGGTCATCTGTGCTTTCACTCAATCCCTTTCACACCCATGCTGATGTGTTTCTTTCAGTGGAAATACAGGGTGTGGGAATAGTCTTGCTGAATGGTTTACTTTGGATGTTGTGCTTTTGAGAAGATCGAGAGCTTAGCTGGACACTATAAGCATACTCTGGAGAAAGAGCCACCGTCTAGATGAACAACATGCTTTGGAGGACGATTTCCAGTGTAGCTCAACAGTGCACTTTGGAAAGATTTATAGTCTAGTTAAACAGTGTACTTTAGGAGAAGGTCTGTAGTCTAGTTGAACAGTGCTCTTTGGGGAAGCCCCTGAGTCACAGCTGGAAAAAAAAGCCAACTGTGATGACCAACCTTTACTGATGACCAACATTTAATGCAGCTACTGTTCACTGTAAGCTGAGAATATCCAGAAAAATCCCCAGGGTTAGATGCAGGTTGCTTTCAAAGCGTTTACTATGTCACTACCACTGTTACCATGTCCGTTATTTTACCTGTGGTTCCTGAGATGCAGGCCTGAAACCCCTAGGAGTCTGTGATATGCACCAAGGAAATCTGCTCGTTTATAAGCACAGAAAAAGAATAATAGAAAAAAAAAAAATCAGTATCTGTAAAATTCCTGAAAAATAAAAGTACAGTTATTATTTAGCTGTGGTGGTTACGGTCCCGTGGATTTCAAATGACTGTACTATGCATGTTAAGATGTTCTATTTAGAAAGCTCAATAACTCAATAAAAGCATAAATAATGTAATTAAACTTATAAATACCCCCCCCCCCCCCGCAAATTAAAATGTGACTGCTCCTGCAAATCAGTTTAATGCAAAAAAGTTTACTATCCATGCTTTCTGTGTTAATTATACTATGTCGCTGTGCATTCTATAATCTGAAACTTTCAGTTGTCTTGGTTGGGGTCACTATCAGCGCTGGTTTACGCACGAATCGTCTATCAGTTTGTATCCGTTGGTGCGGTCATATCAAAACAATGCTCTGTCTTTGTGGACTAGGACACCGTTCCCATGGTGATAGGTTGTAGCTATAAACAGAGAGAGGAGGAAGTGGAGGAGGAAGTGGCTCAGCACAAATGACGCAGACAGCCGAGGCTCGTGTGTCGACCTAAACACTCTCTGTCTACACGTGTCTCCCAGGCGCTGCAGCAGTTGAATTCTTAGAAGTCAAACCAAAATGGTTGAATTCATTTCTGTACATAAGAGTCACGTGTATTGACGCGGCTGGAAAAAAAGCCTGCGAGGATTGGTTTGCTTACAGTAGATGCCTTTCTGATTCATTTTACAGTTGTTTTTGTTTGCCGTGCCCTGGGTTTTACTCCTAGAGAGCCACAAGTTTCCAAAATGATCCAGGCAGGCGTGGAAATTCTCCACACCAAACACACACTCTTCTGAGTGTTAACTGATCTCCCTCCTCCCTAAGGCCAGTTTCCTGTATCACAACAGCCACATCACACCCCAGTGCTGAGGGAAACATTTACTAAAGCCTCCTCTCATGAAACCACTGGTTGGTTCAGGAAGAAAAGTCATGAGTCCGAGAAGCTGATTGGCTCCTTACAATGTCATGCCACTGCTACCAACACCCATTTTTAGAGTCAGACCCACACGCAAGAGTATTATGTCATGCTTCTTTGTTATTTTAGGTAGGGTGATGGAGCGCTCAGCGAAATCATTCATTTTCACACCTACTTTCAATGGCTCATTTAATATGTTCCCTGGACAGGGCTGTAATAGTTAGGCTGAATAAATAGCTAAGGCTACAATGCAGCTAAATTTGAACACTCTTTAAACCAATTTGACATTTTTTAGCCATGACTCACTTGTCACTGTAAAACACCCCCCCCCCCCCAAAAAAAAAAATGGTGGAAAAATAAAGCATGGTGTAAACATCCTCGTGAAGACAAAAGTTGTTGTTTTTTTCAGCACAAAAAGACCGATGGAGACATTGTAACTGGACAAAAATGGAACGAGAGAAGAAAAGCAAAAAAAAAGCAAAAAGAGCAGGTCAAATATTTTGTTTCACATTATGTTTAGATATCAGAATAAAAAGGAGAACGTGAGATAAATCAACTAACCGGCACGACTTAAAAAAGAAAGCTGCACGAGTGGATTATATATGCCAGCATTAGCTGGTGCTCTATACGTGGTGCGCATAAACATCTAGACAAGCCAAAACCAGCTAGATCTGGTTTTTCCTGGTCCCTTCCTGCCCTTTGCCGAGTGAAACTGAAATCTCTTGTGAGTCACAGTAGCGTTACCAAGGCCTTTGTTTCTCAATGAAGAAAACATGCATGGCTCAGTATGTCTGGGTTTGGTAGCTGAGGGAATCCCTTATTATGGAAAAACACACATCGTGTCCTTCTCTTTCAGTGTGCTTTGGAGTCTTTTCCCACCAGCTCTGCCCACTAAACTCCACCCTTACTTAATATATCTTCTTCTGTGGCATACTCTAAGACTGAGACTGATACTCAGAAGGGGAGAGAAATACATTCGCTCTAATCAAGTAGTTTTACTGCAGGCAAAACCAAGCAGTCTGCATTTAGCAAAGCTTTTCACTTTTAGACAAACAAAAAAAAGCAATTGATTTGCACCATGTTAATGTGTAACCATACCAGCTGGACTTAAAGTGAAAGGGAAGATTAGGAGAGTTTCGGAGAACAGAGTTAAAGTTATAACTGGAAATCTGGAAGTCTGTCCATGAGGGCTTGAGATCCACCGCACATCTCAGATAAAAGACAGCAGCTCCAGGAAGTGCAAGCAAACTTTGTTATTCTGAATATAGGGGAAGCTGTTAGATGATCCAGGCAGACGCAGTTCCAGCGAAATGATTACATGCAGCTAACATTTCATTATTATTAAGAATATGACAAAATTGGGTATTTCCTCCAGGTCATGTATACAACAGGTGAATTTAGCGTTTTCTGATTAATACACGGGTGTTATGCTGATGTTATTCAGGTTTTAGGAGCGTTCTGTGGACATGTATGCAGTGCAATCGGAATATGCGCCTCATATTGGGTGGGGGGGGGTTACAGAGGCCAAAAACTGGAATATTTTGTGCATGTAAACATAGTGACTGAAGTGTCCCTGTTTGCTTCTCGGCATAGATTATAAAAATACACACCTCTAAGGTAGGCATTACATTGCACGCAAGTCCTGTTGTTATGTCAAATACCTGGAATTCAGTTAATATGTCAACAGGACAGTGTTATAAAAAAAAAAGTCACATATCTCAATAGACAGCTGAAGCACCCCAAGGAACGACCATGCATTAAACCTATTTAGAAACACTCTGCACAGCGGTTAACCAATTAGACCTTGACACAGCACACATCACCTGACTGCGCATTAAATCCCCAAGTAATACTCTGTACTCGCTTTCTCTCTTAAACACTTAAACTGTGCGACACCCATCTTCTAGCCGAACACACCCAGCTGTGAATGAATGAACATCCTGTTTTTCACGCGCAAAGTCAGTGGCTGTAAATCAAAAACAGAGCTCCGTCTAAAATTAGCCTTCTAAACACAAACAGGTAGGAAGTCAAAAATAGTAGTGCTTATTTTTGTGCCAGGGGATCTTGTGCTGGTCCACATTTAGCCTTAATAGTGTAATTGCTGTAAATGTCAAGCATGTGCCAGTAAAGGCAGGTGACACCGCTGCTGTGTTGCAGCACATTCCCGTAGTTTTCATTCAAAACACTGAGGTAACGGCTCAAAGCGTCTACACTGCTCAGCCCAAGCAAACACCTGAACAAACGAACGAACAGCCAAAGAAAAACAAGCAAGCAACAAGCAAATGCACACTTACTAATAGAAATAAAAAAAAGAAACGTTTTACCTTCATGTGTCTATAAATGAATAATCAAGTAAACGTATGTGTCTATGACTAGCTAAGTGAGCAAACAAACACGAACTAAGCTAAATATATAAATAAAGCCTATGTTGCCCTTTGTGTTTGTAAATTCATGAAAAATATAAAACAAATAGCAAACAAATAAAAAAGTAACTTTGTGCGTCTAGGGTTAACTAACTAACTAACTAACTAACTAACTAACTAATGAACTAAGTAACAAATGAATGAAACCAGTTATATTGTTTATTAACAAGCGTACACAGTTTTACCTTTTTGTCTTTAAATAAATAAATAAATAAATAGACGATGCAAGTTTTGATACATATTGCCACTCGGGTAAGAATGTAGCTTAGAGAAACTTTTAAAGTTGCCTTAGTTTAACGTGTGGCACGAAACAAAGCTGGGCAAACCTGTAGGAAAACAACACGACTGACTGCAGTTCATTTTCAAACCTGTCCTGTCTGGAAGAGCCTGACTGCTGACATGGCAAAGATAGATTTGTAGATTTGCAGTTGCCAAATTGTTAATAATTCACAGTGTACTGTCTGACATTTTTATCTTATGCAAATAAAAGACAACGCATTTGTTTTTCAGCAATATCAGAACACTGAATAAAGGTATATTACGTTATCTCTCAACTTAAAAAAAAGGATCATTCGCCTCTGTTTTTTTTTTTTTTACAGTCTAGTCTCGTTTAACCAAAATATTTCTGCTGATGCATCACTGTTTTTCCTTTCTAGGAGGCCACAAGGCAGTTTCTTACAGCTGCTTTTTTCATTTCCATTCTCCAAGTGATGACGTAAAGAACTGGCACTGAGAGGAGATTGAGATGTGGAAAAAGCCAATCTGTGTCTCATTTGTAGTTCTCTCCCAATGGGAAATGAAGCGCTATATTTAGTGCAAAATTACTGGGCAGCAAAAACACCCGTCTATACCAGCAAATCAAGTTACACATATTCCAGATTAACAGAAGAAAACACCTATGAATAAAGAGATGTCAGTGATTTTCTATCATTTCTATTTAGATATTCTATCTATAACTTAATTCTCTTGTAACAGTAAATAAAGGTTTTATTCTCATACTAGAATTTTATTCCTTATTATTATTATTATTATTATTATTATTATTATTATTATTGTTGTTGTTGTTGTTGTTGTTGTTGTTGTTTGTCCTGCATGCTGTCATCAGACATACATAAATAAATAAATAAATAAATAAATAAATAAATAGCACTACTTGGTTTTGCAGCCTTGCCGTTTTCTCTGTCGCACTGTGTTGAAACACGATTGATTTTCAGTGCAAAGATGGATGAAAACAGGACGCTATTTGGCAATATTCACAGCTCAGAAACTTGGCTTAAGTACATCAAGCTTGGCAAAAATGTAAAAAAAAAAAAATCCTTTATGCAAACTTAGACTGTGTTGTTTGCTCCAGATGTAAGTTCAGAGGACGGTCACTGGCACCAGCCCAGGCAAAGAGCTGTAAAAGAAAAGGCTGGGAAGAAAAAAAAAAACAAAAACAAAAAAACAAGCAAAAAGTATTAGTGTGCAGTTTCATAGAGAGGCCTTTGATTAGATAGTCTTCCAACTGATCAACTTTGGAACCTCAGTCATAAAACTACTGAACAATGTGCTTCCTAACAGCTTCCAGTTGTAACAACACTTTCAGCAAAGGTGTTTTGATATTCTGTCCATTAAACATTAAAGTGTATGTTATTTATAAATCATGTCCTGCTCAAAGGATTGGGCTTTACTTACTTTTTTATGAGATTGCCTTTTTAGGAGACTGATCCATTCATTGCTGTGTCAGCACTATATGCGTTCTATTTCTATACCCTTGGACTTATGTAATCGAAAACTCTACAAAGTTTTTTTTTTTTATTCCGACATGAGTTTTGTCATTATTTTATCACAAATGAAAGTGAAAGGAAAAGGTTAGATTTTACTATCTCTGCCTCATCCTGTGTTTGACAGAAGAGCTGATCTCAGCATCCTGAAAGGTCACATTTCTCCATCCGGGCCATGTCTCCATCCTGCCGTGTTACTGCTGAGAGACTTCACAATCCTACTACTGCACTAATGCAGTATAAAGAAGCACTGAGAGAGACATAGATATACAGTGAACCCCCGCAATACCGCTGTTCACCTATCGCGGGTTCAGTGCATCGTGGATTTTCAAATTTTGAATTGTGAATTTTTTTTTTATTTTGCGGAACTCTGGAATATAAAAACTACTAAAAAATGTTAATTCAAACATATTAAAAGAATATTAAATAGAAATAAAATACAGTATGTATTTCATCAGCGGATGAACACACAACGAAAACGCAGCTTACGCCACTTCTGCTTGTCAGGTGGACCAGTCAGGTGACCACAAGGGAGCGCTAGGATTGGCTAGCACGGCTATAAACAGGAAGTGACCTCACTGGCGCTTTCACTTCGTGTCTTGAGCTTATCACTTCAGTAGCTTCATGCCCTGTGAGTCTATCTCCTCAGCCCTCAGCTCCTCCGGTACCATGAGTTTTGTGCCTCTTTCCCGTACGCTTTCCCCGTCGCCATTTCCGCCGGTTAAACCCTCCATCTCCCGGTTGTTTTACGCTTTGTATTGACAACGCGTGAGCTACTTTGCCCACATGAGATTGTACTCGACACACTATTGGATGGGAGGCGACCAACCAGAGAGCGCTGTGTTGTGTATCCTGGGCGCTGAT
>JAQMCW010000002.1:15414456-15424456 GCA_030068335.1 Chrysichthys cranchii
ACATCAGTTTGTGATTCAGATATTTCTTTAGGCCTTCAGAGAAGGCCTTGAAGGCCCTGACGGCTCGCCACTGGTATATATGTATATGGTATTGTTATTATATATAATTACAGAAAAATTATGTGCTGGTATGGATTTTTTGGACATTTGATCTACACAAAAAGCAGCAGTGGAGGTCAGCACTTGTACTCAGCATATCCCAGAAACACTCTGTCAAATAAGAGAATTATTATTATTATTATTATCATTATTATTAATTATGTATACATAAATAGTGTTTTATTACAGAAAAATGGCTGGGGGTCATCAGATTACAGTGGCTCGGAAGGGCAAGATACCTAAAAAAAAAAAGAAGTCAATTAAAAAAATGTCAGCTTTAAATAAAAAAAAAAAAGTCAACAATCATCACTTGACTCTTTTATTTAAACTAGGCATTTATTAATATAAAGTTGCCTGCATTTTTTTTTTTCTTTTTGGCATCTTGGCCTTCTGGGCCACTGTAATCTGGTGGCCCCAGCTATTTTTCGGTACTTATAAAAGAATACATGATGAGTCACTGTGTTATGTGAAAGCCCCAGGACAGCGTTCCCTTTAAACTTATTTCAGGATCCCATGGGCCCCATCTTTAATAATCACTTGTCAGCATTTAGCGGATGAGCAGTAATCCATCTGTGTGTGCCTTAGATCAATCCATCCCTGTTTGCAGGAATACGGGACTGTTCAGCACTTGCATTTCGTGTGGTTTCTGTCGTAAATGTCATGCATTTCTTGAATGTTCCAGACGCAGTTAAAGTTTATTGCTCTGCTTTCTGTCTCTTGTCTGAGCGCCCTAAAATTAGCGTCGGAAGTCAACTCTTGTTTTGCTCCGAGAGTTCAAGGAACATTCTGTTTCTAAATAAGATGGAAATACAAAGACACATATTATTGTCAGTTCCCTTTGCTGGCATGACATGTTTGGCTTTCAAAAGAAAGAATGGCAGCTCAGCTATCCAACCAACTAATGTTGGGTTTTATAAGAATCCATCTGTTCTAACTTTAGGCTATGTGTACGTAAAACCCTTTTTGAGAACTAGATGTTAGGGAGATTACATAAGAACATCACTTTTGAATTCACAGGTAATGTAGTATTTGATATACTCTCAGAAGCTACATCTGTAGATCGTAGCGAGCGAGCACGCACTGCTAACAAAGACTGTGAACAGTGATATGAGATGGCAGAGCTAATGAAATTAGAGTTGAGTGGCAACAGCCGCCGTGTCATCAGGCACTGTACTACGGTTTAATTATAACTCACGCGCTTTTATACCTCCTCAAATGCAGAAATGTATCACATGACAAGGCTTTCCCATCCCACCCAAGATGTGACTGTGTAGTTAGCACAGTTGAAGTCATTTTTGCTCAACCGCAACTTCCCTCTATCTCCGGTCTCAACTTCTGTCGAAACCGCCTTGAAACTCTGGGTGACAGCATTTCCTGTTGGAGAATATTTTTGCCTTTACTTTGGCTATTTTGTAGGCACACAATTAGGCGACATCAAAAATAGCACATATGAGTCAAATGGAAAAAAAAAGACGGCATTACCCTGAGAATGTACAGGGTCTAGGACCTTGATGTTGATTTTCATTTGGAGGAATGAACCAAACCTAGCATATACCTGCAAAGTAGAAAAAACCCCAAAACATTTACTTTGGTCCTCGATGGCATGAATGCATGAGAGAGTGTTATCAGAACCACCACCACTGGGTGTGACACTTTTCTCAGTAAACAGATAACTGACACAAAAGAAGCACAGAATCACTACTTAAGAGAGATTTTCAGAAGGGTGATGATATTTACAGCAGCAGAAGATATTTACTATAAAATATTATCGGAGATGCGAAAGCTGCACGCTGTGAAAATCTTCCATGATGATTCGACCTTAAGGTATTTAGATGTTTAGGTGTACAGCAGTCTCACAAGTCTCTCTGGTTACCATGAAATCCTCAGTACTTTACGATAAACAAGCTAAATACGAGTTAACAGATGAAGGTCCACTCCATGTGGGAGAACCAATGAGTCTGAACAATTCATATTCCAACTAACGTGTCCGATGTAATGGTATGACCCGCTGCCTACCTCTGCATTTATGACCCAATCTACCGGTGGAAACACAACACTGCTGCACAACTTTAAAAAAAAAAAAAATGTATACATTTACAACAGGAAGTGAGTTCTCACGTTGAGAATCATCTTTATCCACATCAGTCTCTGTCTCATTATCTGAGGAAAAAAGACGCTTGCAGCATTTAACCACGAGCCTCATCGTCTCTCTCTTCATTATGCGTCACTGAGATCTGCTCAACATTACTGAGAAATCGCCGCTGATTCATTCAGTCCATTCTGTTCTGTTGGCGAAATTTGCATGTTATTAATGTGTTATCGGGTCAGTTAAACCTTTTTCTAGGCACATTTCTCCAATTTGATGAAGATGTGATGGTTCCAGAGCACTGCAGACTTCTTGACAAGCAGTATCTGATCATAAAATTAATTCATGAGACTTGTCCTAGCTATACAAAAAAATCTTCTATTCATAACTGGCTCACAAAAGCACACTTAGCTAGCAAGGTTTTAGACATCCTTAGGCAGACAGACTGTCTTTATTGCTGTGAGCATCCATGTCAGACCGCCAAGTGAAGGTTAGAAAGTAGCCTAAATGAAAACATTTCTACGTTGTTTTGTCTCGACATCATTTTCCTAAATTAGAGATCCCCGAGTATGTTATTGGCATTGCAGGTAGTCCACAAGTTACGATGGAGATGCCTTCCTCTATACCCGTTGTAAGTGGAAAATATCGTATGTCTAATGTCGTTGGCCGCTGTTTAGCCTAGCTTAGGTAACTAAGGTATCTTAGCCTAGCTTAGCCTAGCCTATCTAGGAGTCTTTTCCTGTAGGAGACATGCTGGGGCATTTCGAAGACATGCTTTTGAATGAAAATGAGCTCTTGAAGCACATAAAAAACCACTCAGTAACGCACTGAACAGTACACCGATACACAAGTTAACTCTGTGAGTTGTGGGAGAGAGTGAGGCATCATGCAAGTCAAGTGACGTGTACATCTGGGCATCGTGGGCGTACTTCATACGCTGTTACGCTGGCCTGCCAGCGATGCCTGCTCTTGAATCTTAAAAATCTTCTAAATATTTTACAATTTTTAGGGCATCGCAATCATCATTGTAACTTTGAAAAATCGCAAGTCGGGCCATCGTAACTAGGGGAGCACCTGTACTTTTTGTCATGTTTGTTGTCGTTTCCAGAATTTAGCTCTTGTGACATCCGTGGGGTTTTTCCCAGACGACACGTGACAGGTCTAGCCATGACATCTTTAATGCTCACACTCATGCTGCCTTTCTGTATACAGTGTTTAAATATGTGGACCTTTCCAACACGGAGAGTCCCTTTTAACAAGATGACGTTCTTTCAGTTGTCAGCTTTGGACTATAGGCAGTTTCTTCACTTGAAAAACTTGTACGCATGGTCGGTTCTGCATTGCGATTCAGCTCCTGCACATCAGACAGCTAGAGCTGTTCTCTGAGTCACTGGATTACGAATTCCGAATGTGCTATCCATGCTGAGTTTGATGCTTGGTCTTGTGATTAATTAAATAGCAGTCACTGAGTGCATGCTGGTGAGAATCTTACACATGTGAAGAAATCTTCAGAAAGCCAGACTACATTCCACTAAACCTCTAGGAGAAATGTTCTCCAGGATGAAGCATGCCACCTGTTGGTATCTTAGTTGTACTGCAGCTTGGCGCACGAATCCTCATGTGAACCCAGTGCACATGCATGCATCCACACATTTCCATGCACAAGATTTCTCCTTGTACATTTTACAACACTAAACGTTGTGCAATAATGAACGTACGAGAATGGTGCATATCCTGCAGTGTGCGTGCTCCTGAGCCCCGTGTCACCTTTGTTTTGTTTAAAGCAATCGATTAGCATGCGCATTCCTTTTTTTTTTTTTAAATGATTAACCTAATAACTTTTACCCAGGATTAAGCAACATATTACTTCAGACTGTTGCCAATTTACATATACTTGTGTGTCTGTGTGTTTTAAGTATTTTGAGTTTCGATGATTCACTAAGGAACATGCTGTTCATAACCTGTTCTTGAACTATATTTATTACATTAGTCCTGGCACGTAGCCTAGGGAGGTTGCGTGCCATCCCTTTTGAAAAGATTGTTATCTCTATTTGTGGTATAGTGAGTGAAGCATACAGCTGGGTCACAGACATGATAATAAGGCAGCTGAACTTTTACTTACTCCTCCGGGTGGCTGAGTGTCAAGCTGCAATATGGCAGCAAACAAACAAACAAACAAACAAACAAACAAACAAACAAACGAAACCAGGAAACCTGTATGTAGCTATGCAGCTCAACCGATTAGCTTCAGACAGACTATTTACATGAACAAATAGCATATTGCATTCATGAGTGATCCTTTAAGAGTTAATAGATGCATGTATTTCTTGCAAGGGACATTATATTGATAAATGCAGCATCATGGTCAATGCATTTTTAAAAGGAACCCTGTTAACACGGCCACTCAAATTTATAGTTTGGTGGGGAAAAAAACAATCCCACGTGGAACCTAATTCATAATTCATATTTTTCTTGCAGCTATTATTATGGAAAAGTGGTAAGGAGAAGGAGATGACTACTTGCTTTTGGGGGGAAAAAACCCCTAATGATCTTTTTGCTGTTACGTACGTATGAATGCCTTCATAGAACTCTCTTTGTAGGGTGCTTTCTGATCTAACTGAGCTTCAGGACTAACAAGGAGAGATGATTCTAGATATCCGTGCTATAAGGAGTCACACAAAGCCATCAGGGTGAACATTAAAGCCATATTGGGTGAACCCTAGGCTAACCCTAACCCTAAGGAATCATCGTAATGAATCATCAGTTTCACATTATTTTGCTCACATTATAGATTTTATTTCGCTTGATTGTATCTGAAAATTCTCACTATGGGTTCAGAACGTTTCCATAGAAAATGTTTCAATATAGAACTTTTCCACAGAAATGGAAATTTCCACAATAAGTGCACTTTATTACTATACTTAAATTTTATTGCAGAGGATTGCAACATCCATAAGGTACTATCTTCACATGTGGACACATAGACGCCTTCCAGCACAGGACTTTTCCTTTCACTGAATGAAATTGCCGTGACACCTTTTTTCTTGTGTGTGTGTGTGTTTGTGTGTGTGTGTGTGTGTGTGTGTGTGTGTAGCTTTGTGTGTCTTGTTTTGTCTTCTACTTGTGAAATAAAAAATGGCAAATTAGAGTGTATTTTATTTTAGGGTTCTTTACAGGATAACTTATAGAAAATAAATACTTTATTGTATTCACTGATATCTCCATGTAAAACACAATGCATTGTCAGGGATTGTCTCAAATGTCTCAAATGTGCTAATAATCCAAACTTTTTTTTTTTTTTTTTTAATTTCTGTGCATTAACTTATAACATATATCACTGGCTTGAATTCCGAACGAGTGGTCAGAAAGTGCTGATTCATTTTCTAAAACAGCACGGACTGTTAGGGAAATCACAGGTTTATGCTGACGCACTCATTCTATTACAGTACATGTTTCTATATTAGAGTTGTACAAGTACGTTTTCCACCAGGTCTCAGTACAGAGCACTTCTGGTTTCTAGGTAATATGACAGGGTATTTTTTTTCTTCAGCTGAAAGGCAGAAGAGAGGCTGTTGAGCTGACAACTGTTTATTGTTTTGTTTTTTTCATAATGTAAGTGGTTAGAGGTACAGTGGTGCTTGAAAGTTTGTGAACCCTTTAGAATTGTCTAGATTTCTGCTTAAATATGTCCTGAAACATCATCACATTTGCACACAAGTCCTCAAAGTAGATCAAGAGAGCCAAGTTAAATAAATGAGACAAAAAAATTCACTTGGTCATTTATTAATTGGCGAAAATGATCCAATATTACATATCTGTCAGTGGCAAAAGTATGTGAACCTCTAGGATTAGCAGGGAATTTGAAACTGAGGTGTTTTCAATCAGTGGGATGACAATCACCCAAAGTCACCTGGGATTCGCCCCAGCTTCCCCGTGACCCTTAAGGGATAAGCGGTGTAAATAATGGACATGCTTTTATAGGTAAATAATCAACTTCTGCACCAATTTGTATATTCAGTACGTACATTGTATATTTGCCTGGCTAAAATGAATGGTACTTTAATAAAAGAGTGATCTCATTAAGACTAATTCAAATTCAAAGGAGCAAACTTACATGGTTTAACCTTAACCCTTGTAACTTGTCATACAGTTTGAATCATGCAAATAGCTACACATGTGCAAGTCTGACTTCTAGTGCTGACTTCGAATTCTGCTGCAGTAGAATTCAGGAACCTTTATATCTCAGTGAGGAGATGGGGTAACTTTCTCTGAAGTACAGTCTAGGCTTGGGAGCTTTGGAAGATTAAGATTTTTAAGTCGAGCAAAATCCTCACACTTTAGCTTTCACGTAATTGACCAATTAAGCATAATTTATCTGTTCTTTTTGGACCGCTGTGTAACCCTACGCTACATGACCCTTAATGCAGGAATGTTTTCATATACCAGAGGTATTCTTTTGCATGCACACACGCCTAATTACCTGGCACCCCAACAAACCTGCCCATGCCAGACTGTGTTAAATGCATAAAGAAAATATTGATGCTGTTCTTGATAACACGTTTAAAAGCCTCACATATCTCACCCTGCAAGTGTACCATGAAGTCTTGGCAAAGTACACACACACACACACACACACACACACTCACTACATAGAAGAGATCTTGCATAGTTCGCATTTCTTTTTTACTCTTGTGACCTTGTGTTTGAGGTCACGCTGTTCCCTGCATAACAAGCCTGTGCTGTATCAAGATCTCAACGGCATACGCTTGTCCTCGCAAATGTGCAGACACAATTGTCTCCTTTTCAGATTGGCACACAGAGCCTGGAGGTTATTTGAGTTTGTCCCGGCTCGTCTTGACAGCACAGAGTAAACACGTGAAGGTTGGTTTGTTAGGTTATAGTACACCATAAATGCAGCTTGGCATGCATGCATTTCTGATGCCTAATTATAGGATGTGAGAGTGTATCATCTTGGCTTGTGTTACAAAGTATGTTCCAATCATTAAAACCCAACAGTGGAAACTGTGAAAATTGCTTGTTGAAAACAAGCTCGAAGACCAGGTGTTTATTTCTGCATAGGCATGCTGGAAGTATCATAAGCCAACGTTGGATGTGCTGAATGTGTCCTGCACTTCTCTAAGGCTATGATTAAGCTAACCAACAAAAGTAATCATCAAAAATGGTTTAAAGTGTAAGGCTAAATACAGTAAGCAGCACGAGGCTAGTCTTGGGATACTATTAGACCAAAGTTACATAACATTCTTGGGAGGACTTTGGGAGAAAAGGGAATGGAGAAGAAAGAGTGACCAGTTTTCTTGAGGACTGATCCTTAAACACATGTGAGGTCTTAGTTCATAATGCTTGGATAAGTTTACTAGCAGGGTCTATTCATAGTCTTTCTCTGAGACTGATTGTTCTTGGCTCAGATGCTCTGTGTATTCACATCCTGTAGCTGTTTATTTTTATTTATTTATTTATTTTATTTCATGTAATGGCGCCCTGTTTAATCTGCAATGGCAGCATCAATGTTACTGAGGCTGTGCTTCATTGAAAGGTATACTGGGTAAACGTCTAAGTGTAGAAGTGCATTGGAAAAACATGCTTTTTCCATCTTTAATTCTCCAGCACGCTATAGCCTCAGATTCCTGTTTTTGGCTGACCCGAGTGCAACCTGATGTGCTCGTCTGCTGTTGTAGCCCATCTGCCTGATGGTTTGATGTATTATGCATTTTACGATGCTTTTTTGATCATCACATTTGCAAAGTGTAGTTATTTGAGTTACAGCAGAACATCTACTCTCTGGATGTTGTAATTATTATTCTTTTATTCGTCTTTATTCGTCTTCTGCCGCTTAATCCTGGTCAGGGTCGCGGCGGGAAGCTGGCGCCAATCCCAGCTGACATCGGGTGAGAGGCGGGACACACCCTGGGTGGGTCGCCAATCCACCGCAGGGCGACACACAGAGACAGACAACCATTCACACTCACATTCACATCTACGGGCAATTTAGAGCAGCCAATCAGCCTAATCCCCACTGTGCATGTCTTTGGACTGTGGGAGGAAACCGGAGTTGCCGGAGGAAACCCACGCAAACACAGGGAGAACATGCAAACTCCACACATGAACCTGAACCCAGGACCTTCTTGCTCTGAGGCGACAGTGCTAACCACTCAGCCACCGTGCCACCCGCCGTTATTATTATTCTTAATTAATTAATTAATTAATTTTTGCACCAATCTGTATAAACTCTCATCATTGCTTTGCATGAAAATCCCAGAAGATCAACCATTTTTTGAAGCACGCAAACCAGCTTCAGTCACGTTTTTACCCCATTCTGATGTTTGATATGAACATTAGCTGTACCTCACCTGTACCTGCATGATATTGGAGTGGTCTGATCCCACCTTGAAGTGGAATATTTTTCTTTCACCGCATGGTCAGGTGTGTGTTATTCTGCAAACGGCATAGCCAAAGGTTTGCCAAAGGTACAGGTTTAATTTATTAATGAATGACATGTTGTACTTTTTAATGAGACAAATTCGCAAAGATAGATTTATTGTTTTGGAACATCTGCAAGATAAGTTTTACATTTTAGCAATGAAGAAACAGGCATTACCTCAACAGCAGCTCTCTCTCTCTCTCTCTCTCTCTCTCTCTCTCTCTCTCTCTCTCTCTCAAAGCTAAAAACCAGAGAACTTAAACTACCCTGTCTTGAAGACTGTACCATGTTGGGGAACTTTATAAAGCACAAAGCCCCTACACTCGAGACCCCTTCCATCCATCCATCCATCCATCCATCCATACTCTATACTGCTTGTCCATCAGGGATGCAGGGAAGCTGGAGCCAATCCCAGCTGACTTCGGTTGAGAGATGGGGTACACCCTGAGCAGTGTGCCAATCTATTGTAGAGATAGCACACAGATGAACAACCATGCACACTCACATTAATGCCTATGGGCTACTTAGAGTGGCCAGTTGACCTACTCTGTATGTCTTTGGGCTATGGGAAGAAACCAGAGCACCATGAGGAAACCCACACAGGCACGGAGAGAATATGCAAACTATACACAGAAAAGCCTCGGTTGGCTGGCAGATTCGAACTTCGAACCTTCTTGCTGTGAGGCAAAAGTGCTAACTACTGCAGCACTGTGAATGTATACATACTTCAGAAGAGGATAAGCTGGACAGTACTGCTGAAGTACGCTGAGTAATTTTTCACCTAGTTCATCATTAGCATTCTGCAGTAGGGCATGCAATTAATTATGTACCGTATCTTCTTCCAAACTTCCAAAAAGGGGAGTAATTTAGACTTTATTCTTTTTTTCTTTCTGTTTTTTCTTTTCTTTCCTTTTCTATCTTTTTTTTTTTTTTTTTTTTTTACCTCTAGATGGTTTGCAGTGTTATACAGCAGAAAATTCAGGACATCTAAGGTAACTGTTCTACGATTTAATATCAAAGGCCTTGGTTAAGGTTGCCTACCACAGCTTTTATATTTCTCTGGAGGAAGTTATGTAAACAGGTGGTCTTACATGTGCCAGAAGCTGGTCATGGTCATGTTTGTTTGGGCTCAGAGTTAAGCCTAACCTTTCTGAGAATATTAGCATGTGAGCTGTGTGTGAATAAGCATGCTTTAGACCAGCCGTGGTTCGAGTAAACAAACCTGATCCAGTGTCTGTCGTGAATCTGCGCAAGCGGACTCACGGTCAGATGAATTTTCTTAAATGTCTTCAAGGTGTTATTCAGTTTCCTACAGATGTGAGAGAGATGCACATCACACATGGTTTGTGAGCTATGGTTAAGACAAAATGGATTTA
>JAQMCW010000002.1:15427020-15448891 GCA_030068335.1 Chrysichthys cranchii
ACACACACACACACACACACACACACACACACACACACACACACACACACACACACACACACACACACACATATACATATACACACACACATGCACCCATCCTATGTGCAACTTAGAGTCACTAATTCACCCACTGGCATGGTTGGGTGTTGTTTTTCTGACAGTAGGAGGAAGCCCACATGGAAACTTTGCAAAGACATAAACTGACGCTCAGGATCAAACAGACGACGGAGGCAGTACTGAGCCACCCACACCCACTGCAATGTGAAATGTGAATTTGTCTTTAAAAATACAGGAAAATTCCATTCTGTACGTTTTTTGACAACTCTAAAATTCATATCATATCAGAAGCTGCTTTGGCGCTGGAACACCGCCTCACTTTGCTACGTATAGCATTGTTTACGTAAGGTTTGTACCTTGTAAAATCACTCCCAACACTTCACCCGGTTTTATTTTGACGGCAGTGGGGAGTTACTTCCTTGTCTCTTTGGTGTAGAAGAGACAAAATGTACCAAACACGAGCCCTGTTGTTTCGAACATAAAAACAGGAATCAGCAGATGAGGCCGTACCTTCAGGTCTAGACAGAACGTGCCACCGGTTATCCCTGAATTACAAATTTGTCAGATGTAGAAAACAAGCTTTCTTTAACCAAAACCTCACCTTTGATTTTAAATCAGTTTAGGGAATCCCCAGCTATATAAGCCCTCCGAAAATGTGGAAGAATGGATCTGTGAGAAACGGGTGAAAATTCAGCTGCATATGAATGACTGCTGGACCTGTCTCTTGTTTACTTGTGGTTAGCGGTTGGATTGAAAACATGCGCCAATTTGTGTAACGTACAACTACAGGAATGAAGGTCACATATTGCTACATTATAGGAAGATCTGCATCTAGCTTTTCTGAAATCAGTGTACATAGGAGACCACACACATGCACACGCACACACACACACACAAAATGGCCTCAGTCTGGCTGTTACGCTGTGTATGTGATATACGAAATGCACTTGAACCCACATCCCCTCACCCACACCCGCCACCACAATGTAGTCAAACAGAAGGTTCTGTGTACACCACGCATTCAGCCTAGGAAACACAAACACGCTGCTTTTGCACGTATCTGCTGTCATACGGACCATCACGGAAATAAAGCCCGAATTGCCAGTGACGGTCTGCAGTCCTGATTTGAACCTTGATCTGGTTAGGATACACATTATGGTTGATATGAAAAAAGTCATGCACATTATTAAGAAAACAAAAGATCGTGTGCAAGTCCACCCAGAAACACTAGGACCCTTAAACATGTGCATATGGCTTGTGGGTGTTTGTTTTCTTTTTCCCTTTAAAGTTCAGGGATGTGGCATTTCTGTCGATTCTAAAATTCGGAACATTTTCACACACTTAGGTCAGGATCTGGCAGTGAACTTGGCTTCAGTCTGTGCCCTCTTGAATGAGTGGGAAGTATCGCAGAGAACAAAATGTTCCAGACACTGAAAAAAGAAACTAGGTCACGTTGCCTTTATGAAAGCTTTTGCTTCCCCCGTTCGGACTCACGCAACACTGCAGCTGCATGCTGACACTCAAGGAAAAAAAAGAAAAGAAAGTCAATTCATTCAATTACACAAACATTACACAGGAGGAGTGAAGCAAAATTGGGTACATAATTCAATTAGGTTTACAATGAAGGTGATGAATAAAACAACAATACGGTTACAGTTGGGAATTATGCTCCAGTCTGAATGAATGATTGCTGAAAAGCTGAAAGCTGAAAAATCTGTGTGCCGTATCGTCATTTATTATTTCAGTGGAATAAGATCAGCCTCTGTATACCATTTATTAAGTTCAAAATGACATTTTATTATGGCATAAAAATGCATTTGCGCACACGCACGCACGCACACGCACACACCCACACACCCACAAACAAAATAACACATTTAGCACTCTTAGGCCAAGCCATAACTCAACCCAGGCTGCATGCTTTCTGAGCTGAACTCTTAATATCGCCACCTGATGGAGACAAAGAGCAACTTCTCTTAACTGAATCCCTCTTTTTTTTTCTCTTATGCAGACCTGATCATTTCGTCAAGGAAACGTGATCTTCGGTGGCATTCAAGATTTATTTTGCAATGAAATTCTGATTTTTCGTTTAAACTCCACACGTAATCCACACGTGTATTTGCACTTTGTTGAATCAGTTTCCTATATTATCCACGATGCAACTTGACTACCCACTGATAGCGGCGCCACTGGAATTTAGCCCTCGCTTCATCTCTACAGATGTATAAAGGAGCGCTGCTGCCTTTAAAGTGTCCTTTAGTCTGTCCAGCTCTCACCTCCTAATCTGTAGACTCAGCTTCCAAAGCTTCACCAGTCAACGCCACTGTGTTTGTCATCACGTCGTTTGTAAACAAGCTAAGCTAGTAACTCAGCACAGTAGCACTGTCTAGCTGCGTAGCATACTAGAACTTTGAGCCCAACAGTTCTGGTCTCCAGTAATTCTACGTTGGGGTTACGCTGTAGACCACCAGAATGGTACTAGGGCGGGGGGGGTCTAACCCGTTGTCCCGGGGGGCTGGAATTTGTAGGGGAACCAAAATGCAAGAACAGGGAGAATGTCACAGCAGCGTGACCTCGGAGAAACTCTCGGCGCTGCTTGCCCGGCATGAGCCTCAAACCGGAATCAGTCACGCTCAGGCTAGCTGTGCCTACTGATTGGGATATTACTCAGGTTGGAATGTGTGTGCTTATGTACAGACAGGATGGAAAGACCCGGATGTTGATAGCGTGCTGGCAAAGGACCCCCAAACGCACTCACTCAAACACACACGCTTACAAACACACACACTCAGTCAAGAGAGACCCTCTATTCTCTCAATCCTTAAATTCCCTTAAACACCATCAACCTCTCTTCTCAGGTTGTCTTTTCTTCTCTCAAATTAAGTTTCAGTTTCTCTTTTCTGTTTTCTTTTCCTTTTTATTCTCTCGAATCACCGCGCACTCACACATATACAAACCTCTCGGGTCGGCGCGACACAATATAATGTCCGTGCGCCGAGCCGTGTCTCGAGGTGTCTTAGAAAGTGCTCGAATCAGGTGTGACGCATTGGCCTTGATTACGCCTACGTGACCGTCGCCTCGTCGCCGAGCCCATATTAGGACCCCGTGCTGGCCACGGCTCTGCCTGAGAGGCTGCCCGCAAGCTCGTAGAGGCTTGCGATGTTACAGTTGGATTCCTGGAAAATGTATTGGAAAGTGACTAAAATAAACAAACAAACAAACAAACAAATACATAATGATAATAACACAGCACGGGGGTGTGGTGGTTAGCACTGTCACCTCACAGCAAGAACGTCGACCTGGGTGCCTTTCTGCGTGGAGTTTGCATGTTCTCCCCGTGACCGTGTGGGTTTCCTCCGGGTTCTCTGGTTTCCTCCCACAGTCCAAAGACATGCACAGAGGGGATTAGGCTAATTAGCTACTCTAAATTGCCCGTAGGTGTGAACGTGAGTTTGACTGGATGTCTGTCTCTGTGTGTCGCCCTGCGGTGGATTGGCGACCCGCCCAGGGTGTACCCCACCTCTCGCCTGAAGTCAGCTGGGGTTTGAGACCCTGAGCAGGATTAAATGGTAGAAAATGGGTGAAAGAGTGAGTAATAATAACTCTTGCTTTTTTGTTCTAGGAGCAAAATCAAAAACTGTCTCTGATATAATATGAACACAGCATGCAACTGCTAAGAGAATAATGAAAATACAGCTTCAAAAAAAAAAAAAAAAAAAAGAGTGCCAGAATCTAGTTTAGATCAAGTTTTCCTTTAACTTTAAAAAAGAGAGGATGTTTCTGAAAGCATAAGTAACCCCTTTAACTTCCAGCTGGCAGGCTTTATTTCCCAACTCCTGTAATTGCACATGTTTTCATTTACTGTAGTTAGTGAATAAACAGGAGATGTTTCCATACATTATGCTATATAACATAAATTACTGAATAAAATCAGCACTTCAAAAGCTTAATGTACTACAGTACATTCTCAATATAAGTGAAACAAACTGTCCAATATGCCTTATTACTGTATATGACCAAAAGATGTTTATTAGCTCATAAAAAAAAGTGTGCGCAATGCTTCTGTCTGTGTGTCGAGTTTAACTCGAGCATTAAAGTGACACTGGTTATAATGCTTCACTGAGCTTTTGACTCTTAGTTTCTTGTTAGTGCTCCAATGCCTCGCATTTAAAACCTGACAGGCAGAAAGGAGCTTTGCCCACCCTTACTTTGTCGAGCTAACAAACATTATTTGATCATATATATTAATACGGCATATTGGGCTTAAATGAGCAACAGTTATAATTCTTCAGTGCACATTTAACTGCTTAACTCTTACCCACTTCAATGCCTTGAATTTAAACGCATCATAAGTGAAAACAAAGCCATGAGGGAATCCACAGGCTGGTCGGGTGTTATCCAGACCAGCAAAACACTTTTAAGCCTTGATTGAGAGTGCAAACATAAGAGGATTTATGATTAGCATTCAGCAGAGATGTATCTGAAGACTCGAGCACTGATATGTTCCAACAGATATGAATATAGTTAGGTCCAAACAGTAGGTGAACTATTTTCTTTAAGAACGTTCGGCTGGAAGGTTCCTCAGGAGGTTTTTACTTTCTTGTGCGTGTGAGAGAGCTTCAGATATTCAAAGAAAGAACAACTCTTATTCATCTGAAGATCTCATCTACTCTTTACAGCATTTCTTCATTCATCTGTAGGAATGGCCTGGTTTGGGTCATGGTGGTTAAAATTAGGCTAGATTGTTTATATGTTGGGAAAACTAAATGACAGTCAACTAAATGCTTTAGGGGGAAAAAAAGTCCTGCACTCATATGTAGGTTAATAAATTTGAGTGATGTAGCTGAGGTGGAGGAACTGTCAGACTCAGAAGTCACAGACTATGCTTACACTTCTGACATTTATACTTTAAATTTTGTTTAATTATTTTTTTTTTGTGCAAATGAACAAAACTTCCTAAAGATACAGATACAAATAGTGTTATTGCATTAATATCGCCTCCTGTGCAGGTAGGAGGTAGTTCAGGGGGTTAAGACACTGGACTACTGATTGGAAGGTTGGGAGTTTGAATCCAAGCCCTGCCAAGCTACCACTGTTGGGCCCTTGAGCAAAGCCCTTAACCTCAACTGCTCAGTTGTGTGTGTGTGTATATATATGTATAAAAAATGAGATAAAAACTGTAAGTCACTCTGGATATAGGCATCTGCTTAATGATGGTAATGTAATGCATTACATCCCTACTGTCCAGCTAAAAATTTTATCTTTGAAAATGACCAAAATGCACATCTCAGTATAGATTCTACTGCCAAATAAATAACATGGTGCATCTTTCAGAGGGTGACCTGTTTCTGCAGTGGCTAGTGAAGCAGATCGTGATTGAACATGAAAGTGTGACAACAGAACAAAGGGCTCCCAGTGTTGCAGAGCGAGACAGAGTTTGTGTTATTTTGGCCCGTACAAGCATGGGCCAGGGTATTCATTAATTTGATGTTGTTTGAGATTTTTACCATCAGATTCCCCACCGACTCTACACTCATCCTGAAAAACGCACATTAGATAAAGTTGGAAGAAGAATGTGTTCGGACACTCCAGAAACACGAAGTGGTGCCAGTGTAGTTCTCTGGTTTCTTTCAATATGCACAAGTTTTCATTGTATATTTTCAAGTTTCATTTTCAAGAGTTCTCCAGTTGATCAGTAACAAGAGATATTTATATATTCTTTTTATTTTATTAGCATATTTTTGTCTTGTTCATACCACAAAGTATAAGCCATGTAAGGAATAAAGCACAATGGAGCATGCCGCTAAAGGAAAGTAATCAACAGTGTGGTGGTGTTATATGGCCCATGTGAAGCTGAGCTACCATTGCTACCCCAAAGTGTTTTATTACAAACAATTATTTTTTTCTTATGAATGAATTTAATATGATCCCCCCCACACGATTTTCTCCCTTATTTACTCATAACCAAGTCCCACCCACCAGACAGTTCTCCCCGTTACATAACAGCTACCAACCGGGGAGGCCGAATGCAATCACATGCTTCTTCTGAGGCATTTGCAACATCAGGGGGTGGCATAACACACTCAGAGGAAAGTGCTAACCGCCCACTTGCACATGCTTGAGCTCAAAGACACCCATGATTGGCTAATGCTGCATTAATCATTTACAGGGGAGAAGTATGCCTCTGAAAGCACAGGCCAGTTTTGCTCTCTAGAGCTCCTTGACTGTGGCATCATTGGGATTCGAACTTGTAATCTCTAGAAGATAGAGAGAACGCATTACTGTTGGACCACTCGGGTATAATAACTAAAAAATATTATAGCAGCTATAAACTGGTATCCCCTCACTGGCCTTTCTTTAATTCTCTCAATTCTTTTGTCAATAAGACAAAAAAAGCCCTTTGTGAAAAGGGCCCTCTGAAAAACAGTGAGTGGAAAATTCTCTCTTCTGAAGAGTTTATTACTCAGCCGACAGCTGGAACTTCTACCATGATTGTTAATTAAATGTCTCCTTCCAGTAATCTTCACCATATCAAATGGAGTACAGGATTTCTTAGTTACATAATACTTTGATATCTGTTTATTATAAGCCTAAGATACATCATACAAGTTCCTGGAAATGAGCTGTTACTATAGAAAACATATTAATACGAGTGCATTAATATAAATCTGTCATTTATATTACAGCCAGAACGATTGTCAGAGCTGGGTTGGTATAGAATATTAATGAACCCCTTCTGACCGGTCAGAATTGAGAATTTAAACAACGGTGAGATATATGACAATCAATATTCTTTGAAAACCAAAAAAAAAAAAAAAAAAAAAATTATATGATTTCTATAGTCTCAGACATGAAGCGTGAAGACTATGTTGAGAATCTCACGTAGAACCTGTCAGATGTCTTGTTTAATCTGTTATCCATTTAGACTGAAGTGCAACAGGTTGCGATTATTTCTGTATAATATTTTTGTAATGAGAGACCCGTTTCAGTGCAATTAAATCCTAAATCGTTATGCCGTTAACACGATTCAGAGACTCGAGTTCTCTCTCACTATTTTATTTTCATACACGACACTTTTTTCTGTCGGTTCGATGTGACCTTCCTACCATGCACTTGTCAGTTTGAGTAGCTGTGGATTTATACTAGGCTTGCTCGCTCTATTTTTACTCGTGCACTCGATACGTGGCACTGCAGAAAATTAATGAGTTCCAGTTTCATCTATTAGCAAATCTTCAGCTGTTCCATGTCCTACACGATGGCAGAGCAATTGATTGCTAATTCAAGCTCTGACCGACATTAATCCTTCAGCAAATCGGAAGCCCCAGGGCACTAATTCAACACAAAGGCAGTGGCTATTTGCATCTCCAAACACAACCTGCAGTGATCTATGGTGGCTACATGACATCCTGGAGCATGATTAATTCCCTCCCACCGGAGGACACAGCGAGAGAAATAAAGCGGCGGAATCAATAGTGCCTTTATTGATAGGTTTTGCCAAATAAATCTGACATTTAACTGTTGTCACAGGAAGGAAAATATAATTCTCCGACAACCCGGTTACGCTTTCAGAAAGGATGAGGGAAGAGGCGGGGGAAAAAAAGCGGAAGAGGTCTGTCAAATTACAGAATGCCGAGCTCCCTGTTGTAGCGTTCTATTTGCTGAGCTGAAAAGTGTCTGAAATCAGGTTCGTGCAGCAGAAAGGGCTAGTCCTCCCTTCGAGGCAGTAATGTCTTCCAGGGAACATTAAGCCATCACATCAGCGGCAGCGGCACACTGCTTTGTTGAGAAAGCACACTGCGTGGGCTGGTGATTTGGCCTTGGCTTAACAAGGGAGAAAAGTGGGCCCGCAGCTCTCGGCTTTTAGCTGCTGACAACAGCTTCACATAAATGGAGGCTCTCTTGTCCAGTTTGCAAACAGTGCAGTGTTCATCAGGCAGATAATGTCTCCTTTCTCCCTCCAGCTTGCTCTGCAGGCTCTTTGCCTACCTCCACCTCCCAACAATCGCTCAGTGTATTCCCATCACTGACGTGCTGGAGATTGGATGGCAAGCTACGGAGGACGTGGTGTACTAGGATGGATCAATAGGCAGGATTCCATGCACAAAGCTAAGCTGACAGGTACGACTCCTAGAAAGCAGAGCTTGACCTTTGAGAATACAACCTGAAACATCTCCCAACTCTGCCGAGTTAATGCTGACAATCCAATGTGCCTGCGCTCATGGATCGTTTATTTTCCCGGACAGTACCAATTGGAGAAAACGGGGGTTGTACTAGTAAACAAAAGTCAGGTCCATCAGTTGCGAACCCCCCTGGGTCACCCTGATGAGTTCTCTCCATTCTGCCGTCTCCACTTTCTTTCATGTCTCTGGGATCGTGGTCTATCAGTGGCTAACCTAAGGTTATTCAAAGAACAGCAAGGATGTCTCCTTGGATTCCTGTCTTGTTTAAAATCACTTTTCCAGAGTGCTGTCTAGCGTCTTGCATTAGCCAGCTTTCAATTACAGCCAATGGCTCATCTACATACTGCATAGGGCAGGATCTGCTCTCTCAGCCTGGGCTGTTACACAGCGGCCCTGACAGGAAATCCATACGTGTCTGCTGTAGCCATTTAGCGTGCACTTCTCTATTTGCGGCGTGGACTTGCGTGTCATTTCTTCTGCGAAAACAGTGATAAATAATGTAAAGGAGGAAGCCTTATCTGGTGGCAAGGTTACTGTCAAAACATTCAAAAAATGCAACCATAGGCGCTGGATCGATGTCTAAATCGGCCAGTGGGCAGCCTGCCTAACATATTTGTACTGTTCGCCTTGCGTTAGCCCCATTTGTGGCCAAATGCGCTCAGCTTATTATGGTGTGCCTCCATATTTCGGACGACTCACATGGCCTTTAGAAATCAGGCATTTCAAGTCTCAGACACTTTTTTTTTTAAATGCCTACACATGCAGCTAATGGTCAACAGGGGGCAATGTGACCTACTAAATCGGGTACTGGGGTGTCTTTTTGTCCTCCAACTGGCGCAGTCGTCTTGTTCGAAGGGGAAAAAAAAGACTGCATTGCATTTAGGGCAATTGTGTAGCAACAGCAGGATGAAATGCCTGTGGATTTACAGCAGTCCCTGGCAGTCTGCATTGTATGCCTCAATTTTGTTTGGACAACCTGCTTTCCATGTATAATTAACGCTGATACAATTACTATTCTTTATGTCCGTGGACATGCATAAATATAAACTGGGGCAGGCTTTGCGTTTCGAGAGCCTTTGTGCAAACTGTCTGCATTAATACTAGTCTGTAATGAATAGTTCTTGTTGCTCACTTCAAGGACAATCAAATTTATATTCGTGCTTATTTTTACTCCCTTTTACCGTGCGCTTGATTTGGCAGATAATTAGCACTATGAAGACTTCTGGCGGGCTGCTCTTCACTAATTCCTGCACTAAATTACCAGCACAAGAAAAGGAGGATTGAACAGATTACTGCTTGTCATTATGCACAGCAATAATATTTCTCCCACAAGCAACCAAAATTGTATACGGGAGAGATTTACTTTTAGATTTGAGTTTTATATATGCTTTGGTTGTTCAAAGTATCGTAATTTAATTATAAAAGATAACCATTTAAACAATTAAGACTCAACGATTCAGATATTTTAAATATCTTTCAAAGGATTTCATATCAAGTGTGTGCTTTTAATGTCTTAGTGGGGACCAAATGTTTCCACAGAGATAGGAATATCTCACCGTGTGGGGAACGAGTGGATTCTATGATGACAACTACAGTTTTATCTATCTATCTATCTGTCTATCTATCTATCTATCTATCTATCTATCTATCTATCTATCTATATATATATATATATATATATATATATACATATGTATATATGGAGAGAGAGAGAGAGAGAGTAAGTGCAGGCTTAGCAGTTATTATCTGCATTTATAATTACATCAGTGGAAGGTCCTCACAAGGATAGAAAGACAAACCTTTGTGTGTGTGTGTGTTCATGTGTGCGTGTGAATGCCTTACCTTTAGGTTGGCCACCAGTCACACTAAAAGACACTTCCTACCAAGATATTACATTCTCCCTGGTGACAGTGAGAGTACAAAGGAACTCCATTTGATTTTCTGAGAGTCGAGATGCAATTAGCATCCGATTTTGCATGCAAATTGAATTACTTGTTTCTGTGGGACCTTAAGACCTCACAGACATAGGCTATTCCCCGCGTGTCCCTGAAGCAATGTGGGTCTGGCAGCATTAACATTTGATAAGAGGAGTCGTTTACAAGTCCCAGCTGCCTGCGAGATGCAGACGGTGACCTTTCAAACCACTGTAAATCTCAGACCTTTAAGACTTGCACTGTTCTTGTCTGGGCCATCGGAAAGTTGCCTTTATTCGTCCACCCAAAGCACAGAGGGTTTTTTTCTTGTTTCGTATTGTTTTACCTTTTTTTTTTTCTTAGATAAGTCTCAGTGTAATAGGATTACTTCCTGGACAAACCCACAGTAATGCCTGCTGCTGCTGCAAAAAAAACCAAAAAACCCACAAACATACAAAAAGAACAAGCAAAAACAAAACAAACAAAAAAAAAACCCTAATGCGCTATTATTTCTGGTATGATAAATTTGGTGGTGAAACATTATTAGGTTTCATCTTGCGACTGCATTTGTTTGCCTTTGTACTGTTGCCATGGAATCTGTGTCTTGTCAAGAAGAGGGTTCACCTAGTAGATCTTATAAGGTACATTAGGAAGCTCATTGTGGTGATTGATTTTCATCAGTGGCCAGTTGTAGATCATTCTCCAGAAAATCCTGTTTAATCTAATTGGTGTACATTATAAAACACTCTGTTCAGACAGAGCAAGGAAGTGAGCATGTGAGAGAGAGACAGTGAGAGAGAGAGAGAGAGAGAGAGAGAGAGAGAGAGAGAGAGAGAGAGAGAGAGAGAGACAGACAGAGAGCTTGCAAGAGGAAATAGGATAGAATCTGAGCCCGTGGCAAAAAGTTTGAATTTGAATAAGCAAATAATAGAAGCTAACCAAGAAGGTGAAAAGAACATCGCCGCAGCAAAGCGCAAAAGTGTAACCGATACCCGTTTTCAGCCTAATGACTTCATGAGTTTATCAGGAATATAAGCAGTCACATGCTGATCCTGAGAGCGTGCTAGATCCAATTTGAAAAATAGCACCATGCAAGTGGTAAGGTGACTGTTGCCATAGGAATATGTAGGTGTGTTAATTGGTACATTCGTCAACTGAAGATGCCACCTGCCCTTTATTGTACTCTCCATGATGGAAACCCTGATGCTGATGCCAAAAAAAGCTTTTTATTCTGAACCATACATGGCACGGCTACAGTTGGTGTATATCTGCAGGTCCTGTACTTATAACGAAATGGCATGGAGAGAACTCAAAATTTCTACCTGCTGCCTACAAGACAAAACTGGTACCATGTGTTTGCAGGTCTGTATATTTGTATGCTCTCTCAGTCACTCTCTCTCTCTCTCTGCCTCACTCACTCTACCTGTACTGAACAGCATCAATGTTTGGCAAAAATGCTGGTGCCGAACGTGGGAATTTCACACACTCTGTGCGTCAGACCAGTAACACCCAGGTTATAACGTCAGCAGTTCCCCTCCTATTGAAACTGTCATAACTGAGAGATGCACAGACTCTGGTCCATTCCTTTCACATTTCTGCCAACGTGGATATATTGATATGGGTGTTCAAGATCTGGAAAGCATTCTACGCCTAGTCGGAATGGTTAAAGTTAACCATAGGGGCTTGGGAAAAGGCGGAGCTCAATTTTGTTGTTGCACTACCCCTGGGGTCATGTTTTATTTTACTCTTATATTCCACCCAGTCATTGGTTGATGGACATGCCAGGAAGTCTCATAAGGACCATTTCATAACATGTAATAGGAAAGGGTTAATAATAATAAAAAAAACAACAGTTTTTCTGTTCTCGGAGTCTGTATCGTCATTTTAGCCAATGGCTAAAAATAAGGAAAGGGTTAAGGTTAGGACTGCCTTCTGTTCGGCACTCAAATTCTGAACCAGGGAATAAATCACACTTTTCCATGATCTTCAGAGCTTTCGTTTATGTATTGTTTGTTTATCATGCCATAAAATTCACCCACGTCTTTTGAGTACTGTAGTCTTTGCATCCTTCAACAAAATAAATAAGGTGGTCTGTCTGCACTCATTAGTCATATTATCAAGAAAACATACTACACCAAATAACCATGGAGGTATAGAGTCACTGAACACTACGTGTAGTGTTATAAAGAACACTGGGCACGAGATATCTGGATACACTCTGGATGGGATTAAAATAAACCCCAGAACATGGATGAAACCCACATGGACACAGGAAGAACATGTGACGCTCCAATTGTTTTCCACACAGCAGTAACAGGTGTGATAGCGTTGTGTTGCTAAACGTGTATCAGAGCTCCTACAGCCTACAACAGTACTATGGTCAGAAACTGAGCACCAATGAAGGGCTAACGCACAAGTAACATCAATTGTGCATGGCATAATATAAGCTATAGTGTATAGTTTATCTAACCATATACGTACAAGGGGGATCAACCAAATATGTAATAACGTGGCTAATAAGAGTAGACACTGTTGTGGAAAATTCTCTCTTTAACTAAAACCCTACAACAGTGTTTCATTGCGCATGTACCAGCACAACACACATAACCGTGTCATTGCCACTGTTGCGCTGAGAATAACCCAGCACGCGAGTTATGTCTACTCTGCAGTGGTCCTTTTCCGCCGATGGACAGGATTGTAAGGGTCTGATTAATTGTACAGAACAACAAGTAGGCAACTGTCAAGTTGACCTGGTAAAATGGCTAACGATTGTGTATACAAGCTGATGCATGCATTGTCAAATGGATGTTTACACCTCCCGTCAAATATCTATTGGGGAAACCAAGCATTTGAAAAGCTTTGGAAAACTTGGCGAGAAAAACAAAAACTGATTTCGAGTGGAAAGCACCCTTAAATACAAATATCATTTGTTCAACACAACACCGTCCACTTTAATAGGAACCCCTGTATACTCGGTCATTGGTGCAATTACCCTATCAAGCAGTCATGGGGTGGAAGCACAATGTATATAATCATGCAGCTTCACTTAAGGTTCACATCAAATACCAGAATCTGAGCTTAATGACTTGGCATGGTTGGGGGTGCCAGATGTGGGTTAAGTATTTCAAATACCGCTTATCTCCCGGGATCTCAGGTACAACACTGTCTAGGCTTACAACAGAATGGGGCAGAAAACTAAATAACATCCAGTGAGAGGCAGGTCTGCGTGGGGAAATGGTTCGTTGAGGAAAGAGGTCAGAAGAAAATGCCGCAGATCTGCCCCTCACTGGATGGCTGCGCCTGCGTTTTGAGCCGACAGGAAATGTATAGTAACACAAGTATCCACTCTGTACAACATGCTTAATTTTGAGGCTACAACAGCAGGAGACCAGATCGGGTTTCATGTCCATCAGCCGAGAACAGAAATCTGAGGCTATAGTATAGGCACACGATCACAGACACAGACAGAATATTGGAAAAATGTTACTTGAGCTTTTTTCAGTCTGCCCACATGAGCTGCTGATTGCATAATTGCCTGATTAGGAAGGTTGTCCTAATAAAGGGGTTGGGAAGTGTGCATTGTGGTTTAATCACTATCCTGATTTGTACTTGGATACCTAGACATACTGTAGCCAATCTAGCCTTGTGAGCAATTGCTTTGTTTGCTTAGGACCATTTTCCGTTTCGTTTTCTTTTTCTCTCTTGTTTTTTTTTTTTTTTTTTTTTTTTTACCAGACCTACTCTTGTACCAAGCTCCTAGAGGAGATTCTTCGGTCTGCTGACAAACAAATGACTATTACTATGACATATTTGCTGTTCCCCTCTGCAGTCTGAGGTGGTGTTATTGGACTGAGCACCACAAGGACAAAGTAAGAAGCAAAGGATTTGTCCAACAAGCTTTGAACACACGCAGACACTGGAGTCCTGATGTAAAGTAAAATCTCTTTTCAGAGCACACAGCTGAGACACAAAGACCGTCTACAAAATTTATTACAACTACAAAGTGAACGTGGAGATGCATAATTCATAAACTACTCTGGTTATGTGCGTGGCGAGAAAAAAAAAAATGCGGTGTAAGATATTCTATGGACTGACACAAAAATCTACCAAAGGTTCGGGTTTTTAGAATGTGATCATTTGGTCGGTTGCAAGGGCAGTCACTCATTCATTAAGAACGATATATTACCAGTGCATGGCATCAGACTTCCAAGAGAAGGCCTTATCCAAGAGCAGGGAAGATAAGACTAATGGGAATAGGCTGATATATGAGACTCGATAGGTGTGATGAAGGAGGATTTGGAAGGGATATAGCTAGATAGTGACATGACATAATCTGTTCCCCTTCATATTGAGACGGCAGTACTCTAAGCCTGCTCTGATGGGCACAAAGCTCAGACAGCAGAACATGCTGGAGATCTGAACCCCAGCTGCGCATACAGCATCAGAGACGGCCTGACACGCAATGTGGAGATGAACATAATCACCTTGTCATAAAACAGCAATAAGGGGAATACGAGCAGTCATCTATAGAGCATTCTGCCTGCAGCTCAGTAAGAGGCTTTGTACATGTGGTTGACTGCATGGCAAATTCGATTGAAAATGAAGAGTAGGATACATGATGAAAATAAGATGAAAAATCCTTCATTTTCACAATAAGAGGTTGGTGAAAGCATTTCTTCATCGATTTTTTTATTTTTTTTATTTTATTTTTTTTGGTGGACTCTTAAAGGCACGATACGAATCAATGAGAAATGAGTCAGTAAGCTTAAAACCACAGAAGTCGGACTTTCTTGGATTCATACGCTGAGTGTACTTTATTTTTGGTTCTGGTAAAAAAAAAAAAACAAAAAAAAAACCTATCCCAGTTTAAAGCCCACGCATTAATGAGTGGTCAGGTCCCTCGATGGTCGCTGTAGTTGGCGAGAAGTGCTGAGTGAGCAAACGAAGCCGAAGCTCTCTGAAATATCTCTTGCCGGAGCGGGAGGAAGGGATCGGATGCTCAGCTCCAGCTCCCTGGGCAACTTTGTCTGAGCAATGGCTCAACAAGCCTTTTGTGCCAGCCTCTCTTCGACGTGAGGCTTCTCCAACCACAGTGAAGCCAATTAGAGCTGTGTTCTTGAAAGAGCAGCAATTATTCTTTCGCACGACATGCATGACTCCTCACGTTCCACCCATTATTATCTCCTGGCTCCCCCTCTGCGAGGACCTGGCAAACTATTCACGCGTCCCGACTCCTGCGAGCTTCACTGAACCGGGCTGTCCAATGCTGCAGTCTGACGCCGACAGGGCAGAGCTAAAATAGCGCACGGAATAAAAGCGTGCGGGTGAGCGCAGCAATGAAAGTGCTGGTTTCAATCATAGCCCCCTGCTTACTCGCCAACGATGTCTCATTCAAATGCATGGTAATTGCTTGTCTAATGTCAGAGCACAAAAGCGTCAGTGCACTGGAGAGGTCAAGGAATCGGGCTCAAATGAGCTGCTGCTGTTCTAATCTGAAGTTGGAGGTGTTTTGTGGTGGCCATTAGTAAGGCACGTACTAAGGACTATGTAAATCACCTCTAAAAACTCACAGGGGAAAAGCTATCATTAAAACAAGCCATGAATAGATATTGCAATGAGAGAGGCCATAATAAGCTTTGTCCAGGCTTGCACGTTACTCTGCATGGATAATCGCCGTCGCAATTATAAGTCACTGTAGGAGGTGCTCCAGCACAGCCCTGGGAGGCCTTTCCACCACAGGTGCTCACTCCCTGTGGTCCCCATATTCTATAAACCCATGTAAGCACGTAAGTAAATTTGGTGCTGGGGGTGGAGGTCTCCTGTGCCGTGAAAGCTCTGGGAAATGCAAAACAGCCTGTTAATGCAAGATACATCTCTGTGAATCAATCAAATTCAGCATTATGGATCAGTTTAGTTTTTTTTTTTTTTTTTTTTTAGAAGAAATGAACCAACCATGTGGAATTAGTTATTGCGGTTCGAATGAAATTCCTCCTTGCTGTCTCCCCTGTAGAATTGCTCTTATGCAATTCCTCATATCCTTCCTTCCAATTTCAGCATGGCATTCCCTCATCCTCATCAATAAAAAAAAAAAAAATCTCCACGCAAGACACTTGCCTCCTAGATAAATGTTAAGAAATCATTATAGCCTTTGGGTTTTTCAGATCTTTTTCGGAGCAAGCGACTCTATGATCATATCAAGGCTGCATAATGAAAATAAAAAAAAGAAAGAAATTTTGATGGAAGAAAGACGCTGTCTTTTTTTTTCCCCCCGCGCAGTTCAGGAGGAACAAAGTTTCATGACTGAGCAATTCCCTCCTTTTATCTGGGCCTGAGACATCTCGCTGGCTTTAAATTTGTACACGCTACACTATCCCTCTGGCTGTGCACTAATCCCAAACAGGCGATGCTGGAGTCTTCGGATTTGTGGATACATGTACCCACGCAGCCGTGCCTCTCTGACCTGCCTGAGCCGCCGTTCTATAGAGATACTTCTCCTCAAAAAAGTGAGCCTCTCTAGCCAGTGGCTTTGACCCTGAAACCCAATCATAGGCAACACAGAGCAACAAAACATTCCCAGGGCTGTCATCCACAATAGACACGCAACCGCAAGACCTTGTTTTACAGCGCTGTCGTCATAATCAATAAGAGACTCGCCAACTCCAAGGTCCTGCTGCGGCACATTTCCCATTCGCTCACTCTCTTTCTCTCTCACTCGCTTCATGCTTTTCCTCTCTCTAACTCTTATCCTTGCTGACTCCCACATGCGCTGGAGAGAATGGACTCAAATAAATTGATTTGATGGTATTGCTGATGTCGGATAACGTGAAAAAGCCCAGTGGAAGCTGTCAACAAGGACCCAATCAATCACCGTGCCACCGGTGTATTTATCCGGCCCCCTCCCCGTTGCAGCAGGACTCTACAGAAATAATTGTTTATTAGAGAGACTAATCTAGTTCAGAGGGCCTGTTCACATGCCGACCACGGCGGTGTCGGCGCAAAGAGATGGAACACGTTCATCGGCCATAGCTCCACAAGACGGATAGCTTGAAACACTTAGATAAGAGAGACAGTGCAAAATAAGTCCCAGGCATCTCGCCGACACAAAATAGAGTGGCATCAGCCAGGCCTGTCATACCACGGCTCAAATAAATTGATGCTCAGCCTGTCCAATGGGGCTGCTAATTGTGTCTTCTTTTACCTGGAAGGTTTTGTCAGCGTGCATCTGTCATTTATGACATCTGTGAAATGACAGTCTTCCAGGTGTGGAGAGAGGCGGATGCTGGGTCACAGGCGCCATGGCATGGTGACAAGGGATGTGCTCGCTCTCAGCCATCACTTCATTAATCTTGAGCTAAGATGTTAATCCCAGTGGCTGTTTGTTTAAGCCTGACTGCTTCCTTGTTTTGCTGAAGTGTGAGTGGGACCGACTTCTTGCTCCCGCAGGGTTTGATCCCACGCCGTCTGCTGATGCAGAGACTTGAACTCACTTCTGCTGAAATCCTAGTTTCATAATGTAGCATCGCCAAACCAAATAAAGCAATTCTAAGGCTTCTTTCTCTGTTGTCTTCCTGGGAAGGTCTAGAAATAGGAAGGCATCTGTGGTCGATGAAACGAGTCACAAAACTACTTTCAAATCAGATCAGGGATTGAACTAACTGAAGTTGGAAATGTCCACAGAATTACATCACGAGCTCACTGAAATAAAAAAAAGCAAACAAAAAGCATATCTTGAAACCTGATTCAATCGGCGTTTATTTGGCTTTTCTTTAACACTCACACTTTAAGCCTGAGTCCGACAAATTGTAGCATGCATAGCTTTTTTTTTTGGTCATATTTTGGTAGTGTGTAGTTCAGCTATTAACTTCCTGCTTCTGAAAGAGTTGCTATATATTACACTGCATACTTATTATATTGCATGATGCTCTGTAGCTGTATGCAACCAACTATGTGACAGTAGCACCAAAAATTAGTCCTACACAGCAAACTATTACAGCATATTAGGTCTTTTGGGAATGTGGCCCTCTGGAACACTGACAGCGTGCTGCAAGTGCCTGCTGCAATGATACGTGACAAATATATATGGTCTAGGATTTTAAAAAAAGACGCAGAGGTGTCTTTGGTACACGAATTCGACAAATTTCTGTTAAAACTATTCTGAAAACTTTTTTTTTAATTCTAATGTGCAATTTGTCCTTTTACATTACAGATACTGAGAGTAATGATGTTGCGGGAAAAGGCTGGTTATTGCTTCCTTTCACCTGCATAGAAATATAACATGAATTAACATTGTTACAATATCTTGCAAATGTCTAAATGTTTCTGCCTTCAGGTCCAAAATGCTATTATGAATAATGCTGTATAATACTTTTACCTCATGGGGTAGAAATAAATGCATTTACGAGTGGTGAAGCACCATTTCCCATAATGCTTGTGTGCAACATTGGTTCTGGTTAACTAAAGGTGGTGTTTAAAGGACTGCATGACAATTGCATAAGGCCTAAATGAGATTTGATTTAAACCTACATAAATATTTGTAATACACTGGAACCTCGACTCACGAACTTAATTGGTTCCGTGATTTGTTCGCGTCCCGAATCAGTTTTTCCCATTGAAATAAATGTAAATGCAATTAATGTGTTTCAGCCCTCAAAAACATGGTTTTAAAGTGTATTATGGGGTTATATGTGGCAATAAAACATAGAATAAAATTAAAATAACCTTAATTATAGACAAATAAAACTAAATTAAATAAACAGATGATTTTAATGTATGTTACCTTTGCAGGTGGATATGTTTTGCGATTATTTCTTTTTTATTTCAACTGTTATAAGCTTAGGCTTCTTACTCTCACTACCATTTCCACTTTCTTGGGACCCAGAGTGAAGCTTATAGAGCACAAATGCAGAGAAACACAATGAAAAAATGCACTGAACACGTTCACACCACGAGTGCTTGACCGGAACTGAAGGTTTGTGCCACGAAGCGTGGGTTGGCTTCTTGTACATCAGTCGAGGCTTTGTTTGTCAGTCGGTACAAAATCTGTTCATGAATTTAGTTTGTACACTGATTTGTTCACCATCTGACCCGTTTCTGAGCCAAGGGTCCACTGTACTTTTGTTATACTCCAACAGACTGCTTTTCTGTTTAAGTGTTATATCATAGCTAAGTCCAATAACCTTGATATTTAGTGACATAACGCTTTCCAAGCCGACACTACTACCCTTATGTAGAGTGTTATCTATATTTTCGACAGAGATTGTGTAAAACTTGTGTACATTGCAGATAATCACATTATTATAGTCAACATAACCTTGGGGATGAGCTCATTATTATCCAGGACCAGTGTAACGCTATGACACTATCTGTACCTGTGTCTGAAAATATTTTAAATCTCACTTGTTGGATTATTATTTTTGTTTGTATTCTTCTTCATCTTCTTCATCCTAGTGTTAGCCCCACGCTGTGCAGGGTCTGCTGTCTGCACAAGCCACCTAGGCATTGTATCATCCGATGGGACCATGGAATACCCCAACCGACGTGTCGCTCCGTCTATCTTTGACACACTCACACCTATGGGCAATTTAGGGCAGCCAATCCACCTAATGTGCGTGTCTTTGGACAGAGGGAGGAAACCGGAGCACCCGGAGGAAACCCACGCAGACATGGGGAGAACATGCAAACTCCACACCGAAAGGCACCCATGTGGAACCCAGGACCTCCTTGCCGTGAGGCGACAGTGCTAACCACTTATCCACCATGCCGCCCCCTTATTTTTGTTTTATTTAATGTTTCTATTTCCCCAAATATAAACAAACTATTTGCCTAATTTAAACCATGACAATTACCAACCAGAATGAATGAGTGCTGTAAATGCTTACATTCCTCTTAATGAATATGGTCTTTCTTTGTCTGGGGAATATTATACCTTTAGCATTCACCAAGATGAAAGGAAAAAACCTCCATGTGTCTGTTTTTGCTGCCTCCTGATTGATCCCAGTCCTGAGGCATGCCTCTAGTGTCAACCAGGCACTGTATGAAGCTTTCCGGGTTCCCAGGTTATTTATTTATTTATTTATTATTTTTTTACCTTTTCTTATTTCATTGCATGTAATAGCAGAAATAAAGAACAACCATAAAAGAAGCATAATGAATAATAAAGAATAACCATAACCATAATCATATAAACAGTAATCTATCCATTGTTATATAAAGATAAGTCCAGATATTGTAACCACAGTCTAGCGAAATATTGTTTTCATTTACATCTTTAAAACCAGTAAACCTGGGTGGGCATCAGGGGGGATTGCTATGCTCTGCTCTGCTCTCAATGACTCAACATTGATTTTTAACTGGAAAAGTCAGGTTATGGTTGCAGTATCATGTACCCATCAATATTTGCTTCTTTTCTCACTCACCTCACTGCCACCTCCTTGGCCTGCCCTGTTATCATCCTTACTCTCTCTCTCTCTCTCTCTCTCTCTCTCTTTCTTTCTTCTGAACGCACCAAAGTCTGTATATTAGGATTAGACTGTTGTGATGTCGTTATCCGGTCTTCAATATTTGCTTCTTTTCTCACTCACCTTCATGTAATCTGCTTTCCCTGCCATGTCAGGATCCTCCATATGCGTCCATATTGGTTTTCCGGCTTCTACAAAACGGAACGCGGTTTGGTCGGGTGTGACGTCAGCCCCAGCTCCGAAGTCCAACTTTCCAGGCAAATGGAACGCAGCAGTAGTATAGCAATTTTTCACATATACTTTTACATGAATATATACTGGGGAGCATTTGGAGCATATGTAAATATATTGGGGAATTTGTTCCCCCCTGCGAATATTTTATAAATACAAGCCTGCCCATAAGTCGAATCAGGATGTGTGTTTGTAATCTACAGCAAAGTATATTCGGCGTTATAGGAAGCAAATATCCCCACATCACATGGTCCACCTCTTTTAAATGTCACTGCAACTTTTTGCGAGTATGAATATGTAACATTTAGAGGTCTGCAGTGGGCTGTGGACAAGGTTGTACTGACATTTTATATCAGTGCCCAAACAATTATGCTTAATTTTAGTTCTAGCTCAAGTATAATTGTGCATAATGTTTGAGCGCATTGCATGCAATTTTTTTTTTTTTTTTTGAGATAAAAGAGGATAGAGAGGGAAGGAGGGAGGAGAGATGAAGAGATGGAGAGGGAAGGAGAGTGAGAGAGGCAGAATCATGGAAGAAGAAAAATGACCATTGTCACACACAAGGATAGTGGTAAATGGTGCTTCATTTTGCAGTAATTTATAAATCACAGAGTGGAAACAAAATTAGATTAAGAGGGTGCATTGAAGTGGACCTGCTAAACATCACTATTAATTATGTGTTTGTCAAGGGGAAAGAGCATTTATGTTCATGGCAGGAGGAGAAACTATGACTGTTCAGTTGGTCTGGATGGGGTAAGAATCATTTCTCAAATGAGCGAAAGTTAAAGGCACAAGAGAAAACCAAGCATTTTCTGAAGTTTACTGACGTCTACATTAGTGGCGATGCAACTGAAATGGCATGAAAAACAGGTTCACTGAATGGATTCACAACTCATTGCAGATATTAGGAGTGTAGAAATGGCTTTTTATGTACTGCTCTTATATATATATATAAATATATACTCTATAGGGGTGGCACGGTGGCTGAGTGGTTAGCACTGTCACCTCACAGCGAGAAGGTCCTGGGTTC
>JAQMCW010000002.1:15448991-15462197 GCA_030068335.1 Chrysichthys cranchii
TCTCACCCGATGTCAGCTGGGATTGGCGCCAGCTTCCCCCTGCGACCCTGAACAGGATTAAGCGGAAGAAGACGAAATGAATATACTCTATAGGAGCATTTTTTTCAGTATTATTGGTGTTGACAGCATAAGAACTAGAAAAAAAATCCTCCTCTGATGTTTTTGTCATCCTGAGATTCTGTGATGCTTCCCAGTGCTAAAAGTCGCTGTGAAACTCACTGCAGCTGTCAAGAGATGGAGATTTCATGCTGACAGCGCGGTGAACTTCTCCTCAGTTTAAGAAGTGCAGTGTTGGACTGTCCAATTCCAGTATCAGCTCAGCTCATTAAGGCCCAGTAGTGCAGCGAGTTTATGGGGGGGTATGGGGAAGAGGGCATCTAGTTATTCCCAAGCGTGGGCATCCGGAGGGGCATCTGGCAGGGTGATGCCCTGGGTCAGGCTATCTGTGGATGGAGCACCACGTGGACGGGATGCTGTCGGCTGCCGACAGCTCATCATTTATCACTGCTGAGCAGCAGACGTCAGGTGGGCGCGTGATTAATTTCGCTTTACTACTTTCAGAAATAAGCACTATAAATCATCTTAAGCTCCCTGCACGAGATATTCGGCAGCAGCCACATGACAAATCTTTACTGCATTCTGTACCACCTCTGGTAGCCCATATAATTTTTTTTAGCCAACCACATGTTTTGTAAAGAAAAAAAAAAAGAAAAAAAATGATGGGCAGGCAGGCAGAGTGACAGAAACAGCTTCCAGTGATTAATAAAACAGGACGGCTCCGGTTAGAGCAATCGGCAGTGTAGAAGGAACGCTTGCACAAAGCATTTGTAAACATTTCCCCCTCTTATTTTCACCAATGTGTCCATCCATCTATTTCTTGTGGGTGTGGGAGGGACCAGCGCTGATAACGTGGATGGAAGTTTGAAATTAAAACAGATTTCCCGAGCTTTAGTGCAACAGGCCTCACTTTTCAAGTGTTAGAATGTAATACTTATTATTTGGGAACGTGTGGCAGTCTGCCAATCTGTCTGCCATGTCATTAACAGTTTTGGTAGCACTCTAATTGTACGTGCTGGGCTCTAAGTCCCTGTCTTCCCTGTCTTTTTGTTCACAGGGTGAACACCAAAATGGGTCCAAAACGTATTGATTTATTTATTTATTTAATCCAATGTCCCCATCTCAGCTGAAATTAATCCCCCCCCAACCCCCCCCCCCCCCCCCCGTGGCTTTTCTGATTCCAGTTACTTTAATTAAGTAATGACGTTCAAATCAGACTTAAATCACTGTAAAATGAAAAGGCTTCAAGAAGTTCTTCATGTGGCAATTGATTCATTTCATGCAGATTTCCCTGTCCTGTGGTGTATCTCTTAATCTGCTCTCTGTATTAACAGATAAAAGCTTGGAGACGATAACAGGGTTTGCCAAATATGATGGATTATTATGAAGCCTAAATTTTGCCATTTAGTGTTGGTTTCCCCATACACAGATTAAGCCTAATTCTAGATTAAACTGACTTTTGTATAACGATTTTCCATTGAAAATTAGGTTTAATACAGGACTAGGATTAATCTGTGCCTGGGAAGTCATCCCATAAAGTCTACTCATTGATATGACTTACGTACTATTGTTGTCCATGGTTTCTCTCACTACCTGCCCTGCTGTTCCTGAGATGTGTTGTGTTGTAGTACTCATGTTCAGTCCTGGTCTCAAGACAAGTCTCGGGAACACCTTCACTTACTCGGTTTTGTCTCGGAATTGAGAGAAGTTCTACTCGACGGTGAATTGGTCTTGAACGAGAGCGGCATTGGTTGGACTCATAATTTTAGAGGGAGACCCCAAGACTGTTTTTTTTCCCCCTCCACCACACTGACAATGATAAACTTTTCCATTTTTCATACTCTGAAAATAATCATGCACTTAAAAAAAAACAGTACAATTAATCCATTAATTCATATTATATTGGCTGGTGCTATGTATTTGACTGTTCATGAGAGAAGCAATCCCAGCATGCAACACTCTCTTGACGTCTGTTATACCAACTGAGTGTCAAAAATGAATGAGCACATTTGATGTTACATTTTGGTTTCAACTTTCTGTAGAGCGCTGGAGATGGAGAGTGTGCCAAACTGCCCTATAACCAACAAGCCCCAATCTCCCCTACAGAAATTTCACTTTTAAATATCAACAGGTTGATGGTAAATATGTCTAATGATCTATAATCTTGAAAACTGACTTTTTTTAAGGTCTTGGTCTCAACTCGGCCTCACCTCCTCCAAAGACCCATTCTTGACTTGGTCTCAACTGCCCCAGACTCCCAGAGTCTTGGTCTTGACTTGGACTCTATATAGGTAGTCTCCTTCCCATCACTACTCTTAGTTATGGGCCATTTCCAAATCCATATTCCCAAACAACCCTGGATGTCTGTCCCTCATCAGCTCAACAAATGCTACACCATCAGGGCTCCTTAGCTTCTAAGCTACGTATACCTAAACCAGTCAATTAGGTCCAGAGGCAAAGTGAGTGTGCTTCAGTGTGGTCGTCAACCAAAAGCTTTAGAGACACGAGTCTTGAAACGAGACTCTAAAATCACATTTATTGCATGGAGATGAAAGAAATAGGTCTAACATGAGAATCAGTCATACCTTGAGTCTTAGGAGCGACGGATAGCCTCATGAAGTTTCATGCTCGTATGCCTGAAAATGATCAATTATGCATTATACATCAGCCAATCATGTGCCAGTGCATCGCCTTATTCTGATCTGAGAGGTGATAATTAACTGGCGTTCTGTATCTGCATCTATATCTCCAAATATCCATCTATAGGCTATCAACAATCTGTCATTTGACTCGTCTATCAATTCCTTCTAACATGTTGATGTCCAGTTTGCTTGTTCTAACGTGTCAATAGTCCATTTTCTACCTCTTGATCTTTAGTAGATCATCCCCAGACAATCAAGTCATTCTGATCGCAATTTCCAATTCACGTCATGTGGACTGTTTTGATAGATTTTACGCCATGTTGTTAAAAGGTGGATGAGTATCATTTCCTGTGTTACTGCTAATCACTTGATAGGCTGCTTCGTGGAACTCTAGAGATGGTTTGCAGGGCCTAAAGTGGACCATCCTAAGAAACACTTGGTCTGTATAAGACTTTTAGTTCCTGTTTGAAGTATTCTAGTTCCTGAAGTATTAATTAGCTTTAATAAATAAATAATTGAACTCCTCCCGAGCAGATGCGCTCTGAACTTCCTGATGCATAATATCTGTGATGTGAATATTCTGGATGTCAGTTGTAAAGGCTTTTATAACAGTACTATCTGGGAGAAGAAAGAGAGAAAAGAAGAAGAAGAAGAAGATGAAGAAGAAGAAAAAGAAAAAGAAAAAGAAAAGAAGGAATCCTTCTTTGTAAAAAGTTTTGAATGTTCATCATTTGTGACGTTAGTGCTATTTGAAAAATTTCTTCTATTATCAACCAGAAAATCCTACAATCCTGGAATAAATTTGTGAGGAAAAAACCCTTCTCCCTACACGCTGTTCAGTCTCTCCCAGTGATGGCGCTAGTTATGTTAAGCTGTGCACAAACACATTGTGTTTCTGTTGCAGTTTTAATAAAGTGAGTCCATCATGTCAGCCACATTTCATCAGCTGGTGCTTATTACTCTGGAGAAATCCTGTAAACATGTGTTTTAAATAAATCCACCGGTTCAAAAGTCATCACGGCCGCAGTAATGCTACAAAATGTCTGTAGTTTTTAGTGTGTGAATGTGTGAGGCAGTGTGATGGGGCTATTTCAGAGTTGTGCCTAGGATTGCCATTGCCACAGGCAGTGGGCCAAAAGCAGTATCAAGGCACGATGAGGGTGTCCCATAAAAATGCATGGCCACATGCTGCTACCAAAGGTGTTTCATCTTCCCTCTGTCTGCCAACCCCCAAACACCTGGAGCATGGGTGCTTCCAGAGCCTGAGTGTTCACAGAAAACATAAGAACACACACAGGCACATGCACACACAGTCTAAAACACACACAAACACGTCCTCCGACAATTCCATCGGTCATCTCATTGGTCTCCTTATTCATTTAGAAACATTTGCAACCTCTAGGGAGAGGGGGAGAGATAAATGCCAGTAACGAAGACAGGGCAGCGGTGAACTCATAAAACCTATTAAAGGAAGCTGTTCATCACCTGCATCAGCAAGCCTGATTACGGCCACAGCGAGCTGTAAAGCTTAGCAGCCCTGTGCACGTTCACCTTACTGCACTCCAGGGTTGAGGAAGGCCCTGATAAGTGACCTTCTGCCCCAGTACTGTGAGAGGCCAACACTTGGGCTTGATGACATCATGCAGTAATTACGGACAGACAGGTCTAATTATCCCAAGTCAGTGCTGTTTACGTCCTGGAAACTTTAATATGAAGTATGAAACGGTGTTTTAAAAAGCTACATATAAATGCTTACTGTAGATGACCATATATTAGCTTCAATAATTGCAGCATTGCTGTGTTAAGGGCAAAAAAAGAAACATGCACTAAAATGAAACAAAAAAAAACAAGAACAGCAAATTCAGCAAGTGCAACAAAACCCACAAAACAACAACAACAACAACAACAACAACAACAACAACAACAACAACAACAACAAAAAGCAACAGCAAATCATATGCACAACAGTACATTCAAAAACATATCGATGGTAACTCAAAACTGAAAGCTGGGTTATTATCATCGCATTGTCATGGCTGATCTGATATATGCGTATGACTGTCACAAAACAAGGTGTGAGGAGTAACTCTTTCGGCCATATAAATGCCATGAAAAGTTGACAGCATTTCTACAGGAACAGCATATCAATGCCCTTAATAATAATAATAATAATAATAATAATAATAATAATAATAATAAGCATGCACAAAAGCATCATTCATTTCAGCTCAGATTTCCTCTTCCTGTAAACAACATGTTATACTAATGCATACTGTTTACTATCACTAAATGATAAAGCCATCTGTCTTCATATGTTTATTGCTACTGCACTGTTATTTTTTACGTTTACTCTCTATTTATTGTCTGGTCTCGGCTGCTAAGAGGCATCCAAATAAAAATTTCATTGTGCTCGGTACCCTGTACTTACAGTTACAAGCTTTGACTCCTTGAATAAATGAAGCGAGATCCAGGAAAACATGGTTCACCAAGGTTGGAGAGGAAGAACTCGAGTGTCCTGCACAGAGCCCTGACCTCAACCCCACTGAACAACTTTGGGATGAACTGGAACACTGGCTGCTCCCCGAGGATTCTCGCCTGATGTCTGTGCCTGAGCTCCCTAATGCTCTTGTGGCTGATTGGGCAAATCCCCACAGGCAGGCTCTAAAATCTAGTGGAAAGCCTTCCCAGAAGAGTGGAGGCTATTCTAACCGAAAAGGGGAACCAACTCTATAATAAAACCCATGGTTTTGGAACACGTGGCAGTGACGCTCAGGTGTTCATATACTTTTGGCCCTATATCGCATGTTAATGCGCTACTCTACCTGTGAGCTATACCAATTAGGAAGCAGTATTAACTAACTAGTCCTTTGGAGTCACAACAAAGCATTCCCAGTTATCTAGGTAACTATTCCCTGGTTAACTCATGCATATTGCCCTATTAAATATTTACATATACAGTATTTATATATAATTGTAAAGGCAGCATGGTGGCTAAGTGGTTAGCACTGTCGCCTCACAGCAAGAAGGTCCTGGGTTTGAGCCCTGGGTTCGACATGGGTGCCTGTCTGTGTGGAGTTTGCGTGTTCTTCCCGTGTCCTTGTGGGTTTCCTCTGGGTCCTCCTGTTTTCTCCCACAGTTCAAAGACATGCTCATTAGGCGGATTGGCTGCCCTAAATTGCCCATTGGTGAGAGTGTGAACATGTTGGTTGGGGTGTTTCCATGGTTGCGTCCGCTGATGATAGTGGAGCCTGCATGGCATGGGACTAACACTAGGAAGAAGAAGAAGATATATAATTGTAAAGATATTGTCACGTTACTTTGTGTGGTACTGGATGTGTAAGATCACCAGTTATTTTAGAAATCAGTCACCCTTTATAGCCTTTTCTGTTTTTGCGCACGGCAATGAACACACACACACACGAAACTAATAATAATAACATAAATAAAAACACAACAGGTTGAGGGAACCTAATATCAACAGATGGATCTTCCTCCACTTGTATTCTGTTCAGCGCAGTGTTATGGGACTCCAAGCCGCAATGTTAATCTCCCAGTTTTTGACAAAAGGCAAAAAAGCAGTTAAAGAGCATTAATAGTATTTACTGTCTCTCATTATTGCCAATAAAGATAAGATGGTAATATGCTGTCCCCCCTCTCAGTTGGATCTGTCTGAGTCAGCAAGGGAGTGACTTGGACAGCAAGCTTGCACAGACAAGAGCCCTCCTACATAGTTTTGCTCTATTAGAATATAATGGGCACCACTTCCCCTCCCCTTCTGTGATATATTTCTCCTCGGTGTGTCTTCTTCACGCATCGGAGCTGCTGTTTAAACGCTCGTCCCCGCAGAGAGTTAAGGCGAAAAAGACGGCGAGCATAAGCTTCACTCCAAACTGCAACCTACTTCATAATCAAACACATCATGTGTCTGACTCCTGTTCGAATTAGGACGCCTTGTGGGGAACTAGAGGGACACAAAATGATCTGAATCCTATTAATCTTTTGTGAAAGTGAATTGCTGACATTTGGTGATCTAATTAAAAGTGCCACATTATGAGTGGCAGAATGGTTACAGAAAGGAACTATTATTGCAAGAACGTGCGAAAGGGAAAGGTGACTGCGTGGTGAAAACGTTTGAATCTCGTAAAAAAGGAAATGCGTACAAACAAAAAAAAAAAGCCCATTGTATGCATATCATTACAGTCACATTCATTCCCCCCCTAAGCTTTAATTATTCAATTAGTGCAAAATGCCTTTCCATGCTGTGATTAAATTGGGTAAATGCATCCATTAAATTGTCTGTTGCTTAATCAGCCACTAAACTGCTCTCCTCTTTAAATTTACTCCGAATGCTACATATGTGCGATGGTTTATATGCACGGTACGACGCACTCAGCTCATTTGCATTTCATTTCATCCTCCTCTTTGCTGCCCCAATAATTTCGATCCAAATCGTAGCCTTCAGTTCCTTCATCATCAGGGGCCATCAGGTAATAATACCTTACGGTGCCTGTCTATTTTCTTGGTCAGCAACTTATCTTTCACTGGACACTGGCCCCTACAGGCCTTTAAATCATTGCTTCTTACTCAAAATAACCAAGCCACTAACGTTGTCTGCTGTCATACTTGGTCATCATAAGAGATAATTACCCGCCTCTGCGGACAGCTGCACTGTGCGGCTCTACCAGCAGCACTCTCTCACGGTGAATCTGTCGGACCTGCAAAAGGACTCGCCATGAATAACGAGTCCGGAGTGGCAGAGATTGTGTCCCTCATGTCAAAAACACACCCGCGCACACACACACACACACACACACACACACACACACACACATACTCAGGTAATGGCGAGCAAAGGTAAGTCAAACTTCAGCAGTGGGAAAAATGATTTTTTTCTTTCCATTCAAGAAGAAGATGTATCAATCAATAAAACAGATGAGCACTTAAAAAAAGGTTCACAGCACCAATTCTTCAAATGCTGGCAGAAACAGGAACCCGATGGAGGGTCTGTCCAACAGGGGGCACTGTTGCTGTTTGGAATAGAGGAGCTACCAGCTTGCTGCAGTGGGTGAGTGGACAGGGGAGGAGGGAACGGAAAAAAAAAAAAACCCTGCTATTCATTGAGTGACAGGAGGAAGCTATAGTGATCAGTATTGATCCTTTGGTGCTGTCCCGTTGCTTGACCATTGCCCTTGTACCCACGCTGGCCTAGTGTAGCTTTATCAAACTTGGGCCATGACGTTACAGCCAGTTCCAAGGCTCCTGGTCAGAGATGCTCTGTTTGTCTGTCTGTCTCTCTGTCTATCTGCCATGCCCCTGTATGCATAGAAGCCACAAAGATAGTCTCGTGAACTCAAGAGAAAAACCTCTGTTGTCTTGGGAACCAAACCAAAGATGCTTCATGAGCTATATTCACTCAAGCGTTGCAAATAAGGTTTTTCAAATCCGAAAAGCACTAGAGTATGTTATGTTAAAGTCCCATTTTTTTTTGTCTTTTGCAGAGTGGTCTTTTTCAAGAAGTGTCAGGGCTTTTTCAGAAGATGAACATGATACAGTGTGTGTTGCAGATAGCAACAGCGTCAAGGCGATGCTTTTGAATCTGTCTGGTGGTGCTGGTGGTGACTGCTTTAGAACTAGACGTGTTTTTTTTTTATTCACACACACACAGACTATCTCATATACGCGCACACACACACACACACACACACACACACACACACACACACACACACACACACACACACACACATTTCAAACAAAATCTATAATCAAGATCCTGCGCTCCACCCCCTCCAGTGAGGCCAATTGGTATTCCAGAATATCCTCTGCCCCCTGTTGTGTCGCCAATCTCTAACCAGAAGAGAGAGAGAAAAGAAACTGCTAAACCCTAGGATGGGAGATGGCTGGCTGTGGATTAATGGTTGCAAGAACAAATGAACTCTAGGAGAGAGTTTATATCCATCGATACAAAGTAGCCAGGAGGACGACTACCTGCATTTCGATATTGATGCACCATACAGGTTGCTTGGGTTTACTCACTGCTGGATTGGCGCTGACTTTTAGTGTAGGCTGAATGAATAGGACAGCGGGCTGAGTGTCGCTCTCTGAATCGAAATGAGGCTGTGATGAAAGTCAAATCATCACAAGTCAACAGGTGCTATTGACTTGTGTTATTACAGATAATTGTACCTCGCTATGCCTGCGGTGTGTGGTGGTTACAAACTAAATACAATATTCATATCTGAACACGGCCTACAAATTAAAGTCAGTAATCCTTACTTTATTTCCATAGAAATGAAAGAAGTCAGTTTGCATTTGTCAGTGCAATTTATCACCCAAGTCTGCACACATGGAGACTTTGTCTTCCTATGGCTATTCACTACCGTAAGCCACACGGCATGCGTGCGCCCATTCAGCCTGTAGCCTCGCATGTGGTTTGCACAGTGGTTTAATTTGGTTATCTGTTAGGCAAGAGCGAAAAGAAAAAGGTATTACACAAAGAGTGCCTGGGGCATGAATTCAAGGCTTTCTATCTTTGATATTTAATTGATATTTTCCTCAGTATAATGCCTGGAGGGAAAAAAAAAACCCTACATGACTATGGAGTACCTTCATGGACACAGCCTAACCTTCCCTTAAGGCTGTACTGGCTGTTGCTTTAAAAAACCGCCAATGGCTAGTCAAACCCAACACTAATGAATTCAGAAGATGGAGAAAACAAACCCAAACAAACTGTGGCGTCTAACACTAGTGACGGGACACTGTGATAACTTTGTGAGCACCTTCTTTTGTTCATTATGTGAAAAAAAAAAATGATTAGCCTTGCCAATATTTTTGACTGTATTGTTAAGGTGTTGTGTATTCAAAATGATGGACGTGTCTCTAAATTATACCCTGTTATTTGGTCTGGTTTGGAGAGTCTGACTCTGTAAAAAAAAAAAAAAAAAAAATCACATGAGCAACTGACCTTATAAATAAGAGGCAACATTCTTTGCTTAGCATTTTTAGTAGGCTTCTTTTAAAAGATAAAATCAATACACCAGGTGATGAACTCCGAATCAATAGTGTTCAACTGCATGGAATTGAAAACACAGGTTTCTGAAGGCTTCGTTTTTATTATCTGCGCTGGAAAGCTTGAACTTTTGTTGGCCGAGAAGATGCAGATAAGAGCACAATAGCTGTTTCGCTGTCAGCTGAGGTCATACTCCAGTGAGCTGACTTCCTCCAGTATCCATAACTATTAAACTAAAGTTCTCCAGCCAAACAACCCTCCGCGTTTGTGCTCCGAAGTTCTTTCGAGGATTTCTTAAACTTGCTTGGTTGGTTTAAAAAAAAAAAAAAAAAAAAAAAAAAAAATAACCACACATACACATACAGGGTAAATCCACTGGTGCTCCAGACTTGTGTTCCGGTTTTATCTTCTGTTCTAGCTGAGGAAGAAGCCTGTTCGCTGTGAGTAGTTGCTGAGGAGAGCGAGAGAAAAAAATAAGTGATGGTAGAGCTGCAGCTTTAAGTCCCAAAGATATGGGCAAAAAAAAAAAAAAAAAAGCCATAGAGAGAGCTGCAGGACTAAGGCAGTAAATCCAGCCTGATCCCTGTGACCTATCCAGACTTCATAGATCTCTCTCATCTGACCACCGAGGGAGAAAGAGGCCTCTGGCACTGTGTCATTTAATTACCTCTGTGTCTTTTCCATGTGCTCTGCATGGCACTTGTGTGAATCACGCACGCTGATGTCCTTGTCTGTAGGACTTTCAGGAAGGCGTTGAAAATGAATAAATAAAGGGAAAAAATAAATATGAAGAAACCCTACCATGCCAGTCTTTCCTGAAGCACAGCTGGTTATTTGCTCTACTGTTTGGCTTTTGTGAGCATCTCTGCCAGAAGCCAACAAAAGGAAGTAAATTGACTTTGGCTGCAATTTACGTTGCGCCACGTCTTACAGGTAAAGTGTTCACGCTTTTCTTTTTGGGTCAGTGATCCTTTTTTGTTTACTTGACAGAGCAATAGACAATAGAAGATTAAAAAGACTGTATAGAGGGCGTCAAATGGATTACTAGAACCGAACCACCTCTCGGTCTCAGCTGGCAACAGAGTGACAGCAGATGGCACCGACGCCTCCTGATCCCAAAGGGACGCTCCGTCTCGTTCTTATCCCTTGTCCAGTCATGAGGTCATTCAGGTGAACTGAGGAGAAAATTGGCAAGGTGCTGTTGAGCGGTCTCACCGAGCTGCCAGGAAGATATTCATCCACAATGGTAAATAACAAATGAAAGCTGCAAGCGGAATTACCTGTCTGGAGGCCTCTCCTCATTAAATGCCATCTGAAACGGAACCTGGTAACAAATGGACGTGGCGCCCATGCTGCTGGTTATCAGGAGGGGCATACATCAAGGAGGATGTTGTTAATATCAAGTGTCTCATCTGGCCAATCGTGAAATAAACGCCAATGGAGCTTGCAGTTACACGGCGCGACGGCGAGAGGCATCTAATGGGACGAGCAGTCTGCGCTGCGGGGACGTAATGGCCTGAGACATCGTTTTTCAATGGGAGAGCATGCCCGTGTTAAGATGTCGCAACGTTGCCATTTGTAAAAGGGGATGGCAAGATGTCACCTGCTTAGCTGAGGTTAGGCCAGGATAAATCAGCCTGACACCTTCTGTAGACTTCATGCTGAAAGCAGAAGGTTCCAAAAGACCTGTGGAGCTTCTCTAGCTGGCCAAAGCTTACAACATCAGAGCACTGCACTGGCGATGGTAGTATGTAATCGATCACACCATCTCATTCATGTTCCCTACACACACACACACACACACAGACACATATCATCATCACTCCTCAAAAGTAACCTGCCAAAGATGTGGCAGCACGGTTTTATAGGTCACTGGGTACAAGTGCATCCTAACAGAGCTATTCTGAGTGATGATGGGAAAACGTGTAGCGCCGTGATTTACTGGCTCATCCAGCTCCATAATGAGGAGTAATTCCACTTTGACACCCTGTTTCCCCCTCTGCGTTGCGCTGGGAATCTCAGCATTTCTTCACCATGTCTCCTGCAGGAAGAGGTGACCTGACACCCATCTTATTAACCGCAGAATCGTGCATGTGTCTTCATTAATAGCCTATTAAAAGCGACATACAGAATATGAGAAACTGACCTCCCTTCCACAATATCCGGGGAGGAGATTAGCAGGAACTTGGAAGATTTATGTTCCCGGAAGGAGAAAAAAAAATAAGTTATTTAGCTGAAGTTCAAAGACTAAATAAATCATCATTAGGTGAAAAGGAGGGGGGGGGAATCTAGCGTTATTTTCAGCAAAGCAGACTCGAGTCAAAAAGGCATACCGTAGTGGCTTTATCAATAACTGCCCCAGATGAATAAGAGAGAGAGAGACATCATGAGAGAGAGAGAGAGAGAGAGAGAGAGAGAGAAAGTGAAAGAAATCATTTTTTTCATGGCCCCAAATGACTCTCAGCATGCTGGAACCTTCAAAAGCCCCAAGGTCAGATGCAAAGCTCCCTTCCTTTCACCCTGGTCTTTCAGTGCATCACACAGGAAGTGACACTAAAGTGCTAGGGCCATGAAAAACAGGTGATCGTCAACATCTATTCATTTCAACAGACATACTTCGATTCATCGTATGGATATTTGAATAAATATGTATATGCAATTTAATCTGTAGGTTTTAATTAGAATGGCAGCAGTACTTGATGATTGCTTTTTGGTTTTTTTTAAGTAAATAGCAAGTATACTGTGTGAAATATGAAATATTGTTATTATGGACAGACAGAGAGTGCTCAGTTTACTACAGACATCTGGTTCCTTCACTCATTGGTTATTTTATCAGGTGCAAGTGTCAAATGTGTGCATTTTGGCAGGATAAAGTGGTAGCACATCTGTGTGCTCAATTTCAGCCACAAACTGAAAGTCTGTCTGTTGATTTTTATAAGTACAGCTATTTTATAGACTACAAGCAGCAATTAGAGCAATACAAGAACTAAAAAGACTTGTAGACGTTTCACATGTGTTCACTATATAATTAAGAAAATATGACAGGGTGTGGTGTTATAAGAAAATAATCAACAGTGAGGTCATGTGATCGTTTTCGAAAAGCAGCAAGTTGTGAAATATTTAATTCCTCTTCTACCACAGTGGTTTGCTGACAGTTAATGAATGACATATTGCACTTTTATCCATTTACAGTTACATTTAAAGGTTCATTATGTAAAATTCAAGCACTCGAATGCCCCTCCCTTACTCCTCCCTATCCAAGTGTGTATTAGAATATACGGTAACTGGCAGGTGTGCTTGGCATACTTCTAAGTACAGAGGAACCTTGCATTGTGAGCATAATTCGTTCCGGAGACGTGCTTGTAATCAAAATGACTTGTATATCAAAGTGCGTTTTCCCATAAGAAATAATGGAAACTCAGATAATTCGTTCCACAACCCATAAATATTTATATAAAAATGACAAAATATAATACAAAATATAAAGTAAAAATCCAT
>JAQMCW010000002.1:15474055-15485391 GCA_030068335.1 Chrysichthys cranchii
CTTTCAAAAATAAGGACATTTCGAAGTGACCCCAAACTTTTGAACGGTAGTGTATATATATATATATATATATATATAATCTGAATAATATATATAGATAAGGAATAATAAATAATACTACAACCAGAATCAGCCTTTTGCTAAGTTGGCTACATTGTTACAACTGTACGCTCACAAAGGAGTATAACTTGTTATATTCATATACTCATTGCTAAGTCATGATCACTGCTGCTAACTAGATAGTAAATATGGTAGTAGCTGAGCAGGGACTTTTGCTTTAAGACACAATGTACAGCCCCGCTTCTTTTTACATTTCATCAAAATGCAGCAATACAGCTTTTCTTTCAGTCTTGGATTTCAGTGCAGTATTGCTCTGTTTGTTCAGTAAACTCGGTTTATTGATACAATAAACGGTTTTCTGGTTCACAGTGCAGATTGATGTTATTGTTTGGGTTTCTTGAATGATTTTATACCTCTACAGAAATGCATTGCAAACTACAGTAGGTTAAAGGACATTATTGTAAAACAGACTCACTGTCATATTGATATATGTGACCCGTGCTGCCATAATGAGTCGGAATCAGGAAATTTTCAATAGTGAGTTATTGTTACTTCCACAATGGCCATCTAAAGACCTGCAAAATGAGGCATGGTTTGTTGAAATCGGACAGAAAACGACCGAGTTACATCCAACTGAAGTCGACCACATCTAATTTGGAATTGGGTTTGGAAACTCGCTTTCCATCGGTTCATAAAAGCGTCATCGGGAATTCCATGTGTATTATCAGAAAGTAGAGGAGCTATGCTTCACAATGATACCAAACATGGGTAGGGGATGATATGGGACATGATGACATGGGAGCACAGACACCCATGATGATAGGTTACCCCTTATTACCGTGAGCAAGTGGAGAAAAACACGGATTTATCAAGGAATATTACGACAAAGGACTAATTAATGAAGACATACGAATGAACATCATGAACAAAACCTTAAAATAAAAGTAGTTTGGGATGTTTTTCTTGCTGTTTTATCATGGGGATCAATAAATGAGGGCGTTATGGACTCATTTTTGAGAAAATCTCATTTCGACCAAAACCATGTTATAAATATAAAGTTATCATGTTTTCGTCAGATTTCCCCCAAAAGTGAAATAGGAGGATTCAAAGATTCCATTTCACTTTTACTGAAAGAAACAAATGCATTGATATTTTAAAAGCAAATGGTATTCATATGCTATCACATTTCTATGTAATAAGCAAGTTGTACAAATTGTAATAATGATCTTGAATACTACATCTTTAGATGTCCGCCAGTCTATATGCAAATTAATTAGTCAGATCTTAATTCATTAATTAATGAGATATCTGTGCATATAATATGTTAATAGATAAATTGAAGACAGTGTTATATGGCATGGAGGTTACTATTAAAACAGCAACACATCACAATGCCTTTATAGTTACTTTGATGATAATACCTTACAAAATATTTCTCGATCAGGCAAAATGCCAGCGGACAACGTAGTACTGATCAGCAAAGAGCATTGCACCACCATAAAGATCACAGTGCTCCATATGTATGAAATTGCTTTCGACGACTTCAGGGGGAATCGAAATCTTACAGCAATGTTGCATCATGCCTGACTGATAAACTGGGCAAGTCTAGTGTCTACACATAACACCGATCCTCCAACTTCAGAAAATGTTTTGGCAAATGATGACTACTTATGATTAAATGATCAGTAAAGAAAACTGGCAGAGTATGCATATATATAGATGCCACTCTATACCTTCAGTTGATATAGTATTTGTCATAGTCATTAATATGTAATATTACAGAACATTAAGGGTTTGCAATGTATATTTTAAGCCATTTGAGCCATATTAAAGGCTCAAAATCCTCACAACTTATCTACCAACACCAAAACATGTTTAATAGGAATTAGCTGAAAACTCCTGCAAGCCTGATAAAAGACACATATTCCATATCACATTTAGCTGTTATACATGAAAGAGGTAAAAATAGCACAGGGGTTCTTAATATTTACAACCTTAGGGATTTTATGAATCACTAAAACATATGCCTCAGGAGATACTGACTACTGTATTGAGTAGTAGTTCTAGCAAGAGCCCAGGATTGTTCTAGAGCATCGCAGTGCCTCCACCGGCTTGCGTCCTTCCCATAGTGCATCCTAGTGCCATCTCTTCCCTAGGTTAGCAATGTACATGCACTCGGCCGTCTGTGTCACGGAAAAGAAAATGTGATTTAGCAGGCCAGGCCACCTTCTTCCATTGCTCCATGGTCCGTCCAGGTCTGTCCATTGTAGATGCTTGGACAGTGGACAGGGGTCAGCATGGGGACTCTGATCGGTCTGCAGCTATAGAGCCCCATATGCAACCAGTGATGCATTGTGTGCCAAACCTTTTTAGCACTTTGTACTACATTAGCTTTTCTATTTGATCAGATCAGACAGGCTAGCCTTTGCTTCCCTCAAGTGTCAGTCTTGGGTGCCCATGTCCGTATTGCCAGTTTACTAGCTGTCTTTCCTAGGTCCGCTTTTGGACGGTATTATCCACTGCACAAAGGCTCGAACCCAGGCCTACATAATGAGATAATCAATGTTCGTCACTTCACCGGTCAGTCGTTTTAACATTATGGCTGATTGGTATATGCATACAACTACATTATTAATAACAGTTGGCAAAAATCTCCTGTAACTGAGGAAACCCCATGAGGGGTCGTGACCGCAAGGCTGAAAACCTATACAGTAGAATGTTTCTAAATAATTTGTGAGCTTTATTTCTGAAATCTAGGTGACAGGAAGGATACAAACCATGGGATTTTACACATAGGTGCAAATTCAGGTACTTCTGTACTCTGAATGTGTAATTGAATGAGTGAAGGTGTCGGCTTACTGGGTACATCCTATCCTCCACCAGGGTCTGAGATAGCTGCAACTTTGTGGCACTCGTCACTTTGATTACTCAACATCTTCATTCAGAACCATTATTCCATGGAGTTGTACTTCCCTCTGCTCGATACACCAAGTGGAGATCGTAGAGGGCGAATATTCTCCCAAAAAAAGGGCAGAATTTGTTTGGCCAGACCACAGACCCGGCCTTGTCACCTTGCGCAAGGTGCAGAAAGTAGGATTGGGTGAGTAAAAATGAGAAGTGACAGGATATTGATTTACTTATCGCCACAGTGCAGACACACCGGGGTGGAGGGAGTGTGGGGGGGTTGCTTATCAGACCTCTGCATCTGATAGAGAGCGCGAAAGTGAGAGAGAAGGAGAGAGAGAGGGGAGAAAAACAGATTTGTTAGCTGATTGGTTTGCTTCATTTTGGGCCTCACTTGCTTGCAGTGTGTAGTCCTGACAGCCATGCACTTCGGCAGTAAAAGAAAAGGAGCATTCTGATGTGATAGGATTATTCGCCTATATACAGTAATTGACGAAAAAAGAGGCTGCTATCTCTAAATAGGATTTTCCCATTCTGCCGGCAATTAGGTGACTTTTAAAAATTTAACACGCGATGTTCAAGGAGAAAAGATCATCCGCACATAAAAATGTGTCAGAAACAGGGGCAAGACAATTTTAGCATGGGTGTGTGAGCGAGAGACAGTTCAGTGAGCTAGATCGGTTGTAGTTCATTTAGGTCAAGTCCAATACAAAGCAGTCAGAAGGACCTCATTTACATAAAGGGGATTCATTCTCTCTTTACTTTGATCAAAAAGAAAGGGGGGGGGGAACTTTGCATAACAATGAGACTTAGAAAATAGACCTGGTCGACGCTTCAGGTGTTTTCTGTAATCAGGCTGAAATGGAAAATGTATTAGATCAATATCAGGCCCGTCGGTGGGCTGCTGTAGTTATTTCTCTGCGTGCTCCTTGCTCGAATTCTCCCAAACAAGCTGTATATAAGCAATGTTAAAAACATGTTACTGCACAGTCACACTCTCCACAGGTGTTTGCCAGGGTGGGGATGGCATCCATTATGGATGACATGCTTTTTAAAATGCAGTGTGTAGCAGCACCAGCAGGTGACTAGTGGACAACGGGAACTCATTACCCAGTCCTTTTACCCATGGGCTTCCTGGGCTCGTCACGTTCATTTTCTCTTCCCATTTGTTGGATAACAAATAGTAGTTCAATGCCCAGATGGGGATCTCTACCGTTTTAATAAAAACCTCTCCTCCATAAGGCATGACTCCTCTCGGAAGAAAGTGCTGCTTAGGTCATGATAGATCTCAACATTGGTATGCCATAGAGGTTTAGCACTCTGTCTTGCACTTGTCAGAATGAAGTAGAAACTTCAGGAAATGAGATGCAGCACGCCTCCCTCTTTGTGCTGTCAGGTGATTAACTGACAGAGGTTGCCTATTTCATTAGGATCATTATGATGAAAGCGCATGCATTACCAATCCTCTGTTTGCTTTAGAGGAGTGAATGGGTTTATGACAGTAAAATGAAATGATAACATCTATGCTAGAATACTACTGACACCACTAATGCTACTACTACTAATGCTACTACTACTACTGGTACTACTACGACGACTACTACTACTAATAATATGTTCTTATTAATGTTATAATATAAGTAGCATTTTGTTACCAAACCTAAAAATCAAATAAATCAAATAATAAATAAATTGAATATGCAGCAGAGAGCTTTGCAAGCTTTTGGGTAAAACCATGGACTCATCAAGTCGTATTTTGTGTGAGCATAGGGATTTGGGCTTTTCAGGTCACTAGGCTATGACTAAACTTGTAGCAAAGGTCTCTGAAATCAAACCTACAATTGCGAGTGCAACTGCAATACAGATTTAAAAAAAGAAATTATTTTCATTACAAGCTTTAAATTTGGCCACTAATTAGCTCTAATTTGGTGCTTCAATTTGCGGGGGTACTTGAAATTTGTGTAGACCTTTTCCCATAAATGAGCTTTAAAAAATACCTTGAAATTTCATGTTGGAAAATCCCCACGCTTGGCTTTCTTACTAACTGCTATAAATTAGGAGGCCACTTTCCTTCTCCTAGAAAGCCTACTTCACAGCAACCAAAAAAAAAAAGGGCCACTGAATGACAAAACGTGATGCATGGTATTATTTACCAAAATGTCAGAGTTGCCTGTAAGCACTTTAGACTTTGAAAAATACTTGGATCAGACACCGCTGAATGCCCATGTTACACACACTGCAAGCCACTGGTCATCTAACACACCAGATTGTTCAATCTTTGCAGGTGAAAGGGGAGAAAATTCTTTGTAGTGCTCATAGCAACAGAAGTCCAGCCCATAGCTGCAAAGTTCATTTTGCTACAAGATTAGTCTTCAATATATGTGTCATTGTGGCAATAGAGTTGTCAGCCTATTAAAAAAAATTGATCCCCTAATGATTCTCTTAATAGAAAGATCCCTGGGACACAGGGGAGATAGAGGGAGGGAAAAAAGAGGGCTGATTAAACCATTTTCATTTACTTAACTTCCAGCGAATATTTCAATTAGAGCATCTCCAGGCAGAGAAGAAGTAATGTAGGGTTAAAACTGGAGATGGGCGAAAATGAGCCCTTTAGAATGAGGAAATGAAGAATCCCACACACGCGAGAAGTCTTTTTCACAAGGTTTATCTCTGCCACTTCCACTCTCAGTGGTGTCACTCAATTTAATACGGAGACACTTTTTATCACAGTCCCATTTGCTCTGATCCACAGTGAAGCGGCTCGACAACAGACATGCAGTCCTGATGAAGCTCGTGAAGGTGCCTGAATGGGGACTTCAGTAAAAATGTACCCTCCCAGCAAAGAAAAAAAAAAAAAAGAGTGAGATTTCCTGTGGCCCCCTCCCGCTGCCTGTCCCCATTACCATAAACCCACTCACTCATGAGAACCATTAATGCAGCGTCTTATTAAAAACCTATCAATACACGCGCTGCCATTGCGCTAATGGGCAGGAATTCCTCTCCGTTAAGTCCGGACTTGCAGTTCCACTCTGGGCTAATGAGAGCCATCCCTCAGCATCTCTTTGGGCTAAATCACCTTTATTTGTATCTGCCTCCTCATGCTGTCTACAATTTATGGAAGTGTGCACTACGGGGGGACACATTAGTACTGGCCTACAGGGCCATGCGAACAGGGTGATTCAGCTCTGCGCTTGCCCCATGGTGAGCTGTTAATTGTTCTTTGCTGTGAACCTGGTAATAAAAAGTAGAGAGAGGGAGTCACTGACGCTGCTGCTGATGAGGCGATGCTTTGTCTACGTTTATTTTTAATGCCCAGTCAAAGGGAGGATGCTTTCCAGTCCATGCCCTCCAGGAGTTTGCGCCAATAGCTCAGAACAGGAACTGTATATTGCTCTATCAATCTGAGCGTTTTACAGCTCCTGCCTCTCTGGCTGTGAGAAATGTGGGAGTGTATTTACACTGGCATATACAGTTTGAGGGCTAGTGGAAAGCGTAGCCTCTAGAAGCCCTGTCACAAGTCAACTTGGCAATATGCTTCCTTATGATGCAGCCGGCCTGCTTTCCTGGCTGGAAGTTTAGAGTTTGTAGCATGTTTGCGCTTTAAATATTGAAATTACCTTCCCTTTTGTACTGCTACAAAGTCTGAAATGGCCAAGAAATGAGTCACTATTTAAAATGAGTGTTTTAAACAGGTGCAAAACAGACAGATCCTTATACAACTTACACAAGTGCTTTGTAGTCACTTACTTACTCATCTTCTGTCACTTAATACTGTTCAGGGTCGCAGGGGGAGCCTGGAGCCGATCCCAGGTGACTTCGGGCGAGAGGCGGGGTACACCCTGGGCGGGTCGCCAATCCACCGCAGGGCGACACACAGAGACAGACAACCATTCACACTCACATTCACATTCACACCTACGGGCAAGTTAGAGCAGCCAATTAGCCTAATCCCCTCTGTGCATATCTTTGGACTGTGGGAGGAAACTGGAGTACCCGGAGCAAACCCACACGGATACGGGGAGAACATGCAAACTCCACACAGAGAGGGATCGAACCCAGGACCTTCTTGCTGTGAGGCAACAGTGCTAACCACTATGCCACTATGCCACCATGCCGCCCTGTGCTTTGTAGTGTCTATCAAAAACATATTCTCATGCTAGTTTACTAGCACAGGGATTGAGCTAAAACTCTTACTTTTGCGTAAAAACTTCTTAATTTTACCCCACTAACAGCCCCATACAAATACCATTATCATGCGCTAATTTGTCAATAATTGTTCTTCATCTTTCCAAGCTACTGCAGATTTAAAGGTCATCTAATTTCATTTGTAGTTCTGCCAAGACATTACGGTTTCCAGTTACAGCCATGATTTTGGTCCTGGTGTTCATTTCAAACCCCTTTTTAACAGCTACAACGAAAACACCACAGGAAGCAAGTATCAGGGGTGAAGAACACATAAAAACTTCAAAGCACAGCGGTCATCAGCAGAGCTTTTACAGAAGAGTCTGCTGTCCCGAGAACACTGCACGAGCCCAAGGAACTGTGAAGCACAGACACCCATGATGATAGAGTAGAACTGTTCGACTCCTGATCTCGGAGAAGATTTCTTGCCATAAAGAGAGCCAAACAATTGAGCTCTGTCTGAAACACCTAGAAGAGGTCGCTCCTAAATGAATCATAGCTGAGCAGAGAAGCTCAACCCCTTGTCCCCTGCACATCCGAGTCACTCAGAGTCAGCTCTATAACAGTTAAGTAAGATCTGTAGTGTCCATCCTGCAGTCAGTCATTTCAAATGGGCCCGACCATTGGCAGAGATAAATGAGACATCCAAAAGCACACCTCTGTCTGCCACCAGGAGCACTTTCTTGTCTCACTAGACTCACCACCAGGTTCACTACTTCAAGGGAGACCTCACAGAAAACATACGACAGAATAATAGTCCAAGACCCCTAACTGGATGTCCTACCAAATGCCTGCCAAGTCACCCAGCAGTAGGGATATACAACTACATTATTTGGAACGAACAGATATTGTGTTCTAAATGAATGCAAGTATGGATAGGTATCACAGAGGTGCGCTATGCATTTTTTTTGCTTAATTTGTTTGTACTGTATGTTTTTGCCTTTTTAAAGCTTGCTAGAAAGGTTTACAGGGCATCTGGTTGAGACTGGATATATGAATTGAGATCCCAAAGGACACAACAGAAACATGCAGCCTGAAGAGGAAGTGCGTAAAATCAGCATGTTGTCTATTGAGGGTTATCCAGAAATCCAGAGTGCAAGACGTGCAAGCAATGCCACAAAGCGATAATTTATGATCATAAATCAAATAATTAGACAAAGGTCCAAACCTGGAAGCAACTTGGAAACACAGGAAGCCGGACATCTAGGACACTTTGCAAAGAGACTTAGACACAAGAGGGTATAAACTGACAAACTAATAAGTGCATAAATGTGGAACAGGTATGCCCGCTCAGGATAAACCCCATTTACAGGCCAGGACTAAAACAGAAACCAACACAAACATGAGCACATGGGAACCACAATGTGGAGGGGGAAATCTGTGACAAAGACTATATTCAATAAACATGAATGTATGGTGGTAACTGCCTTGTCAGGGTTATGGTGGTTTAAACTACTAGACTATTAACTGGGGAAATAATAACAACTACATTTGTTAAAAATATCACTGGCAGGTATAAAGAAAAATAACTCACGGGTGACATGATGTTACGGAATTGTGGTTCCTGGTGGTGTCTTCATAGTGGTGAGGTTCATAGGTTTGTAAAAATAAATAAATAAATAAACAAACAAACAAACAAACCATTTTGGTCCACACCCCTTTACAGTTTAAGTTCCAACTACAGGTATAATTATTCACAACACTAAACAGGTCGAGATGCAGTCACAGGTAGGGTCTTGGTGAGTCTGGTGCATCGAGGATCTTTTTAAATATTAAGGACTCGGGGGACCTGGGGAATTTGGGGACATGTAAAGGTGGTGTGTCTTAAGTCAGTGTGATTGCTGACAGTGGAAGAAAAAAGCTGGACATGTGTAAAAGCTGGCAGCTAAAAGAATTGGTATAAGAAAACAAGCCATCGTTCTGACAGAATCCAATTACTCAGTTTGATTATGGCTTCTGCGCGGTAAGCCTGTAGCACACAGGCCTCGCTAGCTTCATATGGCCTCCCTTGAGAGGCTCATAATAGTCATGAGAGAAAAAACAAGCCAATAATGTTATAGCCACAGCAATCATTATCTGCCTTGGAACGGCTACGAGTCTGGAGAATGAAGAAGAGCCACATGTCAAGCTCAGCCGTAAATAGGAATCCAGTTTGAGGAATGGGAGCGATGGCGTAGTGTTGGACCGGATCCAGGAGCACACTGAAAGCAACAACAAAAAAAAAAATCCTTGACATGCTGAGTCAGGTGCCAAAACACATACATTATACATCCAGTCTTTCTCTGATGCCTGTCCGTCCTGCCATTTCCTTCCAAGCTCACAAACACATGGGAAAGCACAGAGTGTCAAGCACCCACAGGCTTTAAATACTTGTGAGGGCAAACTTGAAAAGGCATGCATCAGAGAACTGAATAGTAGGGAGGAGTTGCCGCTCCGTGTCCGAGGATGAGAGAAAGGCAGTGCTGGTGGGTGCATGCACTAGGGGGCAGTATTGTAACACAGAGCCTGTAAGCTATTAACACTGACTAAGAGGTAGGAGGGCTATTTGTGGGGGTTAAATTAGCCATCTATCCATCAGGAAACATTAGGAGGAAGAGGAGGTAGCGACTTGCAGATGCGGAATAAACAGGTTAAGCTGACATTGTAGGGACGATCGTGCGAATGCTTTTCCCTAAGTAACTTCCCAGGCTTATCCTCGACACTGAGCAGCGCTGACGGAGTGTTTTATTTATTACTGCATAATAAGCTGGTGGAGGTGTAAGCCTGTCGAGCAGACTCTCATTAAGCACTGGACCTTTATTTTTAGAATAAGGAGCGTACAGAGTAGCAACAAAACGACAACTTGCTTTAATACAACATATGACATCTTGTGATAAAACATTGCAGTTCGTACAGTAGAACGATACAGGTTTGGTTTAAAGAAACTTCTACACTAAATGGAGGTTCAATTATACAGCGTCGCAAGGCTCTGAGATAGCGCTGCTGTCTTTGCGCTGATAAATATAAGTATTCACACCTCGGACAAATTGCTGGGGCTGTTACTGCTAACGTAATGCAGTTAATGCTCACAGATGAGAGAAACCATGGGCAATGGGCTGTAAAATCCCAAAAAGCATAAAACAAGATCCAAATGGATATTTTGGGAATGCAAGCTCGCAAGGCACATCACAATGCCTCCTCCGAGCCTCATTTCCTCTAGTAAATGTCACACAAAACACGTAATATATCGCAACAGTAAACATGTGCTGCATATTAACACAGCAGCTCCAATTTACTGGACATCAGTAGCAAATTAACTTGCATATTATCGCTGTCATTTACTGGGGCTGGCTCTATAAATTGCATCCTTTCATTTGCATGGCAGGGCGATTCTTGTCAGGACAGATGGGGTGTGAGGCAGTGGGAGGGTTTGGAGGAGCAGTGTGTGGTGGCTGGCACTCACTCTTTGACTTTGTTCTGTTCTGGTGGCCCTGCTCAGTTCTTTTCACTTCGACCCACAAAAATGACTAAATCCTCTCTCTAAAGCGCTGCATCCCTGCTAGTGATGTGGACACACGCCTCTTTGAAGTGGTGCTCGGCAAGGCTGGACTGCTGGGCTTCTCCTCTTTGTTGTAGTAATGGTGGATGACCCTTACAACAAGCAAGCCCTCCTTCATCCTTCACATGTCCTCTACATAGGGAAAAAAAAAAAAAAGTTAACGCTATATTTCAAGGAACACATATAGGGCATTTAGTAAGGAATTTAGTTTAATAAAACTCACATCAGACACCTATAAAAACATATCCACTGCGTGTTATTACCACCATAGTATCTGTTGTCTGTTGTTGCATGGATGTGATAATGCACAATTAAACACATGATTTACACCTTTTTATATAAACTGGTGAGAATGAACCTATTCCTGATATCGACCTTATTACGTTTAATTATTATGTTAAGCCTTTAGGTTCTTGGTGGCGTCAAGTAACTGGATTTTATGGCATTAAAAGCTAATAAAACTGAACATATTCTAAGGCCTAAAAAAGTGATACAAAGTTTTCAGTGTCACTGGGTGTCCTATATTTTTAGGTCAAGATCAATTATTCTGTTCTAAATAACCACTGAGCATGAATTAATAATCTAACCTTCACTAGCTAAGGAGTAATGGCAGTCTGGGTAAAATGATTCATTTCTTTATGCATCTTAATTA
>JAQMCW010000002.1:15633980-15648606 GCA_030068335.1 Chrysichthys cranchii
CCTGCATGTTGTAGTATTTTTCCTTTGAGTGGAAAGATTTAATTTCATTATTTTTGAAGTCATTTTAACTTTGCAGCTTTTCCTTGCACGTGCCTAAAACTTTTGCACGGTACTGTAAATGAAATTAAAACATTTTTCAGTTACCATGACAGGGAGGTGCAAAACAAGCCACTTAGTGAATCTAATCGAGAGCACGTGATATGAAGGGAAGGGAATGGAGCCATCGTATTGGCATGGGTTCATCTGCTATTTTATCAGAGAGAGAAACACTGCTGTATTTTTGAGTAATAACCCGTACAATAGTACTCAGATATTAAATTGAGGACCTCCTATGCAGAAGGTCTGATAATATAACATAATTGGGGGTAAACGTCACGGGATATCACAGGAGTGTACTACTGTGCAGAGATGATTAAATCATTATATCACCCAAACCTAGTGGCTAAGTAATAACCCTATAAAGCGGGCTTTTGAGCCTACTTTTATTCATCCCACACAAATGACCACAGCAACAATAATTTTGCAGATGTCTCGGCGATTAGTAAAAAAAAAATACACCAAGTGAATTTCTCAAGACATTTCATGGGGGGTTTTGTGACTGACAACAGATGAAGGGACATGTCTTTTTTTTCTCTGTTTCTTTTTGATTGATGGTTTGGGTGTGATTGTGCTGTGTATTATTACATGGTAACAGGTTGATAAACAGATGAACAGTTGGTAACCCACTCTCTGAGCACGAGCATACACACATACACACCCACACACGGAAAATGGAGGAGGTTACCAGAACTCTCCATGGTTCTGAAATGTTGCACCTTTTTAGTTGCAGAGTGCATTCTTTCATGTGCTATATTGCACCAGAATTGCAGGCACTTTTGTTAAATAAGGGTTAAGAAAAAGGAAAAAAGCTTAAAAAAGAAAAGCCTTTAAAAACTCTCATCAGCTAATTTGTTTAATCTCAATAAAAATGCAAATTTATTCTAATAAAATTATAATTATTTGCACTCCTGTTGCAACTTCTACTTGCCAACAGTACCAAGTTTTCTCCAGTAAGGACCATGGAGAATACAGAGCAGAGAATCTGAGAGGACTCCTCAATACAGAATCTCTCCACATCTTCCTTGCTTCTAGATCCTCTCATGTACTCTTCTTTTAGGCGTTTTTTTAGCAAACACTAAACTGGTGTTCCTGACTTTTTATTTGGTAAATTATATTTGGTGTTTTTTATCTTATGGCAAACCCCTTGTATTTACTGAGGGGAAGTCTTCTCTTGATTGTTGACTGCCACAGATATTCAATTCAATTCAATTTTATTTGTATAGCACTTTTAACAACAGAACGTTATCGCAAAGCAACTTTACAATACATAATGTCCAATTAAAGACTTATTAATCAATAAACATATCCATAAGTGCACACACACACACACACACACACACACACACACATATATACATACATATATAAACATATCATGTGCTTATGGAGAAATTCATGACAAATGGCTTAGTTTAGCTTAGGACAGTTTTGGCAAGTCTGTAGGTTTTCAGCAGATTCGGGCTTTTGGAAATGTTCTTCCTGTCTGCAGATTAATTACAGTTATACATTAGGAAGTGTACTACGATCATGTAAACTGGTCTCTGAATTTACTGTGGCCGTGGTTCCATTAACCTGCGTAGCGTGCAATTTAAAAATGTGAGCTAAAAGAAGGAGAATTTTAACACATGTATTTATAAAAAGCTATCACAAAAAATTTGATAAAGCAATATTTCGCAAAATTTAAATAGCAACACATTTTTTGCATTTAAGTCACATCAGATGACATGAAGAGCAAATAAAACCAATACCTAAAAAGAGCACTCTGTAAGAGCTTTCGTGAGAGGGGAAACTATCGTGATGGGAGAAAACTCAGCTTTAACCGCTTAGCATCACTCGCTGGAAACACAGACCATTCACAATTGTGTTTTGTCAATTGTTTTTTTTTTTTTTTTTTAAATATCACTTATGTTTCAAACAAACCTGCAATGAGAACCTGGCTTGTATGTTCTTGTAGCTGCTTTTCAAGTCCCTATTTGTTCTACTTTGCTTCCTTTCACTAAACTTTTTGTTTGTTCACTTTTACTGGGTTAATTTTTGCTCACTATTTTGCATTCTCTCATTAAGATAATGTTTGTTTTTTTCTCACTATGTTCATGTTTTTCACTTTTATTTCACTTTCACTTGTTAACTTTTGCTGCCCAGTTTGTATTTTTCCCCGTTATGATAAATGTTGCTCACTAGCAACGTTATCATTTGAACGTTGAGAGTAAAGTTGACGGAAGTAATACCCGATTTTAGCCCCATCTTCCTTACAACTAAAGATAAAGAAAAAAACCTTCTGCCAAAGTAAATGTAGACATTGGATTGTCCCAAATTATTAATATGTTGTATATGAATATTGCATGACTTCAAGATTAATGTTAACCTAATTAGAAAGCAATCACAGATTTATGTTCCCTGGGGGCTTTAAGTCTAAAATTGTATGGTAATTGTACTGTAAAAAGGGGGAAAAAATGCATGGCGTGCATGAAGATGTCCTGCTAAGGATGGAGGACTGTGGCCAATACATTTTTAATTATACCTATTTCGGATTGCGTCTTTAGAAGCCCTGGCCATTTATCTCCATTCTTAAATCTTTAATCCTTCTAATTTCAAGTTAAAAGTCTCATGTCAGAATCAGCAATCCTTTTTTGTTCCCCAAGTGAAGTTGACTCTTAAGGAAACTTTTTGTGTTTACTTGTGTGTCATGTGCTTTGCTCTACTGTCAAGGTCATCTGTTCATTAGCAGTATATATGAATTGCTTCTTCCAATCAATATTATCCAGCCATGCATCTTCTTAAAGTGTCAACATATCTACTGTATAATGAGCTTCCTGTTAGGTGTTCCAACTAGCTTAGTTGTGGCTTCTATCTGACATGTTAAGAGAGAATCCTGGTCAAGGGAAATACATCTTGAAAAGAGATTTTCAAGTAGTTGGAGGTTATAAAAATGTAAAGGATTAGGAAATGATTTGTGAAAGTGATAGTTTACAAATGAAAGATATCTGGCACTGTTTTCAACTCTCCCTAGGAGTGGGCGTCCTACAAAGATCAGTCCAAGGGCACGCTGTAGAATCCTTTCACTGCCTCAGGGCCTGGACAGCTTGTAATCATGCAGGGACCAATGAATTTCCAGTTGCATCAGGGAATTCTACAGCAGAATATAAGGGCTTTTGTGTGTGATCTAAAACTCAAAAGAGCTTGAGTCTGGCAACTTGGCAATTATTTTAAAACTCAGGAGGAAATCAACAACAAAGGGTCTCAAACAGAAGAAATTCTAAATTTTAGTCAGAGTCCTGACCTTAATCCCATTGAAACTCTGCAGCATGATATGAAGCAAGCTGTGCAAGCAAGACATCCCCTAAGGTACAAGAGCTGAAAGAGTTTTGTAAAGAATGATGGGTCACGTCACCTTCTAACCAATGTGCAAGATTTCTCAGCAGCTATAAACTAGTTTTGAGCTTGCTGCCAATTTATGGCTTCACTAGCTTCGTAACAACATATACAGGTTCACATGCTTTGCATAATATTATGAGTATTCTGTAAATCACATCAGATCACATCTCATCACGTTTCGGCCGCCATGCATGCTATAATCTAGATGCTTTCATAGTTTTGTCACATTCTCGATATTAATGAATGCCACGAATCTGAAAAGCTCTTAATTAAGCTGTTAATTAATATGGTAATCCATTTTAGTTGCTCAGAAATGAATTGTTGCAAACTCTTCTACCCACATGAGTTGTAGGAAAGGTGGTCTTTGGGCTTTCTTTTGACTCAGAGACTTTATTTCTTGCACATTGGTTCATGTTCCTTTGAGAGGTCGGTGGTTAAACACTTGAAACAAATAAGTGAACTCCTTGTTAAAGCAAAATCACGTCTAATGGTTATTACAAATTGTACTATTATAAAGTGTCTCTTCTGCTCATCACTAGAAGTAGCCAAATCTTATTAAAAGTAGTGTGAAATTAAAATGGTTACATAATCATTAACACTTTATGCCCTGTGCAACTTGAAGCCATGCTGAAACTGAAAATTCACAGCACTGTTCAGTATTACAGGCCAGTCCTGGCATATGGTATATAGTCCACACAGGCACATATGTTTTCATTTTGCATTCGTTTTACTGAACAGTACCAATTAATCTGTGGTGCAGTTTAACACTAGGCAAATAAAGTATTACCAGTTACTAATTGCCACACTGAGACTACAGAGGAGAAACACATAGCAAATGGCACTGTATTAATCAATACATACAGCTGTTATCCCTAATAGGCCACCGGACTAGGCACGACACAGGCGGCAAACACCAGCATTCCTGCAACAGGCACATTTATTGCTAAGCTTTTAATATGACCGAAGCAATAATTGGCCAAACATGCCAGAAGTAAAAACACATGTAATAATTTAAGATTTAGATAGAAACAGAATCTTGTCAGTGTGGTTTTCAGATTAATTTAATAACCAACAAGGTCATCATTGGACTTTTTCCACTCAGGAACAGATTGATATTCACAAACTTAAAACGAAAGAGACCGACAGACTTTTTTTGTTGTTTGGTTTTTCTTTGTTTGATTTTAGTAGAACGATATTTTACTTCTCCTACTATGTAATGATTTACTAATTCCCGCCATATAAATTTCAACACAGAAGGTCCCTTTATTAAATTGAAATGATTTTATTATGCTAGTAAAAAAAACAAATAAAAAAAACCAAAAGAAAACAAAAAAACAAAACGGTAAGATGCAAAAAAATCTATACTTCTAATAATAAAAACGAAAAAAGCAAGCCCGTAAGCAGCCCAAGCAGATGTGGAAAATGCCCACGAACTGTATTCACTGGGCTCTGGGTTACAGTGAGGGGTTAGTGATTAGCAGTTATAGCTTTTTCGTATGACGTGTTATTATTTCATCCTTCCTATCAATCCACAGAAATCACTCTTGCTTGTTAGAATTTTTACAGTGTGAGATTCTGCGATTTGTGTGAGATCAGTTTACCGTCCTACGCTGTAGGTGTAACAGAATGGTGCTATATAAAAGTGATAAAGTACACACACAAACTCAGTATGTTTGTTATAAGATCAGGAGCAATACTACAAGAGAGTGATTCATTGTAACATTGAGCCTAATGGAGGAGGATTTAGATTTATTGGATAGAAATTGAATATCCTGAAGCGGTTTAACTAATACTTCTTCACTTTTTTTTTTTCCAGGGGGCAAAGATTCATCATTCATCCGTACCTGTATGGCTGAAAGGTCCAATAATATAATTCAAAATTTGACAGTGCCAAACCACCTAAGGGTTTTCTGCAGCTCTATTAGCCAAAACCATTGTTCCTCCTATGAATGAAATCTCACAAGCTAGTCAGCTCCTCATAATACTTTCTCGAACTTTACCACCCATCATCTGTGTTATTTAAGGTTAAGCTAAAGTCTGCATGTTCTTATCTGAAAATCCAGTGAAACAAATTTGAAAAATAAAACAACATAATCCCATTCTCAAAAATCGATGCCCATTTAAGAACCATCAACGTGCTAGGCATAACTATACTTCTGTAAAGTCTGCAGGTGTATGGTCTTGTTACGTCCATGTTCCCGATTCACACAGACCATTAACTGAAGTTTTACAGTTTGTTTCTCTGTCTTGATGTTCTTCTAGGTTTTAATGACCTCGGAGATGTAATCTGCCACACTTGTTAACTCCATCATCAATTCTATCTCTAACGTTATGCTTATTAGGCTGCACAACCAAGCGACGACTTGCTATTTTTCTCCATATATCTCAGGAGATGGCAAAATTATGTACATGTTACCACAAACAATGTGACTACAAGAGGACAGTATGCTTATGCATCATTGGTTCTTAGACAGTTAAATGTGAAAACTTGGATCCAAAGTTAAGTACCAGACCAATTAGCTGATGTTAGTACTTTTGAAACGTTCTGTATTAGGGATGTGCATCAAGCCCAACAAGGAATAAAACAATGTTACTGAAGTACATTTTATGCAGAGCAGCAGCTATGAATGGTCACCGTTTTCAAAATATGGATTTTTAAAAGGAAATAGATTCAAATCATTGTCTGATCAATCCTCCCTGATGTCTCTTAACAATCAGGTGGTCTACCACCTGTCTACATTACAAAAACATAAATGCACTGTAAAATGATTGGTTGTTTTTGACTTTAAGAAGGAAGATATCTGGTTGTCTTAAAATTTGAATTCGTTGAAGCACCTATAAGTAAGTTAGCTTGATTGGTAAGGAGTGGGCTTAACATGTACAACAGTAAAAACAGTCAATCTGCCTAAAACCTGTCCAGCTAAGCGTGATTTCTTCACACAGTGAGCATTATGATTCTGTCAAGTCTACTCAGTTTAGTCTGCAATGGACTGGCATCCCAATCACTCACCCCAACCCTGACCAGGATAAATGAATAAAAGGAAAATCGGTTTAGTTTGCGATCAGATCAGATGCCGACTCTCTTACTGCACCTGTGCTATCACACTGTTATATAGACAAGAATAAAGAAGAGTGCTTATACACTCTGCACAGCCTGCAGCAGACCATGTTTAAAAATATTTGAACCATTTCAGAAAAAATACATCACATAAAAATGCATTTACTCAACAGAACTCTTTGAATTCTGATTAGTTCACCATTGACATTGGAGACATTTTTCTTTCTTTTTTTTTTTTTTTTTCATTTTTAACCTTTAATTATTTGTAACGTTGTTCTTCCATAAGTAGATTAGATCATAAATATAGAGGTAGGTGAGGCATGTTTCAGAGGAACTGGAAAAATCTTTGAATGATATTTTCTATCTTTTCCCTTTTAAAAGTAATCCTTTATTTATAATCTGATTGAGACGCATGCAAACATGAATCCCATTCCAATTAAAGAATACCAATAGTGTAAAAAAAAAACAACAACAGAAAAACCCTGTACAGTAGAAAATGTCAAATTTGACCATGTGAATGGTTTTCCAGGTCGCACACACATATTGAAGCAGCATTTAGTTCTCTACATCCATTTTAATGAATGCTAAAAATAACCAAACAAAAAAAAAAAAAAAAAAAGCTTCAAAATATGTAAGGTGCCTTGGTCCAAGCCTGAAGATTATAATCCTTAACAGTCCTTAATTAATAGGGAGAAAAAGAGGAACCCACCACATATCACCAAATTCCCAGTAATTTTGAAGTGGCGATAAAAGTGGCGGTAATTGCAGAGTAGAAGATACACAAATCAGTCAAAGGAACAGCTGGCTTTTGTTATGATAATTGGAGAAGAAGTTTTGGCAGGAATAGTGTCATTAATTAGAAACTTTGCACAAGAACTCATGGTAACAGATGATTCTAGAAACATCTGGATTAAACACTGGAGAAATAATTTATTAATCTGGAGAGGTTATGTATTTCAGCAACTACATATACTACAATAGAAATGTGTACCGACAGTTAAGGTTACTTAAAGGTTTTCTTGGTATAATAATAATAATAATAATAATAATAATAATAATAATAATAATAATAATAATAATACTCATTCAAATAAGATAAATGTTCTAAAATACAAAAAAAGGACAAACCATGTTGACAACCTTGGTCCTTTAACAAGGTAATGTCCAGTTACAAAGACATATAATCAATCTTTTGCAAATGACTTTATCAATAATGCTTCAATGACCCAGGTAGTTAACCTTTTAAATAGGACAAATCACATCTTCATCAGCATGGCAATGTCAGTGAGAAGACCAAAAGAAGCATAGAGGATGTGTGAAGTTCTTTCTTTCTTTCTTTACTTTTTTTTGGAACAAATTCATATTTGTATGGGGATTGCTACAAATAGAAAGCCAATTCTGGCTTTTGGCACTAGTATAAAACAGACTTTTAAATCGTGCACAGTAGCTTTTTTCTTTTCTTGTCTTTTCTTTGATGCTATTAAACTCTAGGAAGCAGCCTTTCGGGTCAGCATGCTTTTCCTTTGGCAGATCAGGCCTTTAACCCTACTCTGAATATATAGCTGACCCTTAAAAATCAGACAAAATGTATTTTGTTGAGCGAATACAATGGGGTCCACTGATAACAAAACTGACTTATTCAAAGATTTAACTCTACCAAGATGTCTTTTTCCCCCCACATACGATTTGCACATAGGCACCCCAGATTTAAAACATCAGCGTTCTATAATGGCTGTGCGAGCCTGTGCAGCCCTATCATGCTTAATATGGTTTTCATAGGAATACAACTGCATTCACATTTTTACTGGCTTTTCAAGCTCTAGGGTGCTTAATCAAAAACAAAGCCCTGTAAGATACTTATGACTGAATATTAGCTGTGATATTTCCCATTCCCTTGACTGACAAATCAAAACCATGCCTTTCATCCAACAGTTTTTTTGTCAACACATGACCTTTGGACAGACTTCATATCAATTAGCAAAACAGATTTGGGAAGACACTCAAATACCATGGCTAATTAGAGCCGATTTACATATCTAGTCTCAAAAATATTACACAACTCCAATAAACACTGGATCAGTCAGCTTTGGCCAGGTCTGCAGTAGTCTTGCGCACTGGGAGACACCCTTGTGTAACACTCTGACATGTACGTCTGTCTTGTTTTCTGTTCTGGCTGTTGCTGCAAATCCAAAACCACCATGACCTAGAAAGATGTTACCTCAGAGGTGCATTGCCCACACCACTGGGGACACCCTGAAGAAGCGTGAGACAAATGCTGGCAAATAACTGAAATGACAGATCCAATCCTACAAGTATCATATAAACCCAGATGGATCGCCAGTGAAGCAAATCAAATATTAATAAATAGATGTGGTGCTTAGACATGACGATAGCTGCAGCATTAAACCCATTTATCTTCCACTTTGCTTTTCCTCCTGGCTGTAATATTTCTCATCAATCATCAAGTGCAGTGTCAAACGTAGCTATAATTCAGGGAGAGGAGAATATCAGTCCCATTGGAGCTAGCTCTGGACTAACCTTGTCAATCAATGACAATCTTCAGTTAATGAATGTGTAACAGGGCTTTGAAGTAGTGCCTAATTTAATCTTTTGTTCCTTGGAAGATCTGACAGTGGACTGTTGACAAATCAGCATGGCTTTCTCGTGCATAAACTGAGTATTTTATGCCAAATAAATAAATAAATAAATAAATAAATAAATAAATAGAGCTGGTATCAGCATCTACCAGGCAAGTAAGCTCCTCTAGGGCTGGTAAATCTCACAATAGATCTCTGGGTGGGTTATAAACCATGAACACGACTTTAATAACTTAAATTCAATAGTTGTAGCCACTTATCAGAAAATGTATAGCTATTTAGGAGTAGAATTTCCATGAAAACATACGTGCAATGTAATATAGGCACCCATGAATATGCCTTAGGATATATAAAGTATATTCACATCACTATATCATCGAATATTAAACTCAAATGCTTGTGCAATCAGCACTTTTAATTATGTTTTAATGATTGTAATTAGCACATAAGAAGAGTCAGCAGCATTTTGATTGACACTGATGCATCTCTGAGAGCATTTAATTATCTTAGAAAAAGGGAAACCTATGTAAGACACATACACAATAACCGTTAGGTTTGAATCACACATAAAACACATACTTCCACAAATTTGAAAGGTCACACACAAAAAACTTGCTTTAGCATTAAGGGACATCAAGAAATCTGTCAGAGTAATGAGTGGACTTGAGTGTACTAGACCTCTTGGTATGAGTTTTCATCAGAAAGCAAATGTTGAACATTGCATACCCATGAATGGTAAAGAAAAAAAAAAAAAAAAAAAAATACAAGCGGCATCAAATATACATTTTAAGAGAAATGTCACTCTGCTACCAGTCAACCAGCTATATATTTGCTATTGTTGTAAATCAATCAGTTAATTATTCCATAATTAATAAAACTAATTGGCAAAAGAAATATTTTATGACCGTTATCCTATACATTCCTTTGAAAATTACATGAAAAGCTAAAAAAAAAAATGTCACTGTGTCTTATAAATACAGATCCATACTTCTTGTTCTTCTCCTATTCTAAACCTTCAGTACTTCATCATCTTTTATGTCAATATATTGATATATGGATTATATAGAATGTTGAAAACATTTGAGATTCTGGTCCATGTTGACAAGATTGCATCACACAATGCCTGGAGATCTTTTAGGTGTACTTTCATGCTGCTAATGTTCCATTTTAACTCGTCCCAAAGGTGTTCTACTGGATTTAGATCCTGTAAAATCCTGCTTTGTGACATGGTGCATTTTCATGCTAGAAGTAGCCATTAGAAGATGGGTATATTGTGGCCATAAATGTACGCACATGATTAGCAACGATATGAAGTAAGCTGTAGCATGCAAGCAATGATTGATTGGAATTAATGGGCCCAAGGTGTGCCAGTAAAATATTCCCTGCACCTTTTAAAAAACCTCCACCAGCCAGGTGGGCCCATGGATTCATGATGTTGGTGCCAAATTCTCACCCTACCATTTGAAAAGTCCAGGAGATCAACAATTATTGAAATTCTCAGACCAGCCTGTTTGGCATCAACAACCATTTCGCATTCAAAATCACTGCGATCCCATTTTCCCCCATTCTGATTACTGATGTCAACATTACCCGAAGCTACTGACCCATATTTGAATGATTGTATGCATTGTAATGCTTCCACATGATTAACTGATTAGTTACCTGCATAAATGAGTAGGTGTATAGGTCTTCTTAGTAAAGTGCTCAGTGACTGTATAATTGTCAGTGCTATATGTATGTCACCCATACACAAATAAGAATTTTTAATTAGCATTGTCAAGGAGTGAAGATGGGGGTGGATGCAATAGCAGATACTGTATTGTGTAAAGCACACACAAAACAACCAAAAACTGTGAAAATAAGAACCGTAAACATGACCTCTAGATATGAGACCATCAAAAAGGTTCTGGCAGAATTCTAGTTGAAATTTCTGACCACTCATCTGGGCAAAATTGGTAAAGTTCAATTAAATTTGTGTGTTTCCTAGAAAAGACCCGTCTTTTAAACATAATCCACAAATTTCCAATAGGGTTAAGGTCAGGATTTGTTATAAGTTTAATCTTAGTCTGTTTTATCCATTCCACAATCAGCGTTGATATTTGTTTGAGGTCATTCTCCTTTTGAAACACCCAGTTGTGACCCAACTGTGTAGCTGATAGTTTGAGGTTATGCTGAAGAATTCTGAGGTCCATTATTCCATCCACTTTGTGCAATACATCAGTTCCACTGGAAGCAAAACTGCCTCAGAGCATGATGCTACCAACACCATGCTTAACAGTTGGTACAGTGTTCCTCTGTAACACTATATCTTTTGACCATAAAACTGTCCCCCAGAAGGCTTTTTCTTTGTCCATGTGGTTAACTGCAAACGTTAGTTGAGCTTGAACGTGTCCATTTTGGAGCAGGGGCTTTCTTTTTGGATGGCAGCCTCTCAATCCATGGCAATATAAAACTCTCTTGACTGGAGACAGTGTTCCAGCAGCTTCCAGTTCATGGCAGGCCCGTACCTTGATGATTCTTGGCCTTGGCAAATGAAAAGACATTTTGGAATTAATAACAGCATTGAACTAATACTCTCTGTGGGTGAGCCCATATGTATAATTGTTGATTTCAGAAAACTCTAAATAAATAAAGACCTGTGCACTTGTTTTTAAGACATTTATAATAATCGAATCTCATGGTAGCGTTGAATATGATGCAAAACTACACATCCCATGTGCACCTTACATGATCGTCACATGCTTCACTGATCACATACACCCATTCTCTGTATCACCCAATTAGTGTCACAATTTAAGTTCTGGATTTCGTATGTCTCCTTGTCTAGTTTTTGTCTTTTATAGTCACATTATATGTCACTTAGCCCCTGTTGTGCTCGTGGTCTTGCCATGTGTATCTAGATCTTATTTGTTTTGGTTCACGTTCATAGTCTTTGTTTTCATGTGTTTCACTAAATGATTTCTGCACTTGCGTCTGCCTCTGCTATCAATCTGTGACACTGACACCCTGGATACCCTGCTTCATCTCACAGTAGTAATCCACTGGTTGGTGCCCTCTTTTTTTTTATCCACTTTGTGACCAGAAATGATAAAAAGTCACTTTTTTTTAATCCAAAAGGGACACTTTTCAGCTAGCAAAAGAGCATAAAATATGTTTAAACAGGCCTACAGTAAAGTTTATAATCGAACATTACAAGAAACGCATTCCTTTTCAGGGATGCTGGCACATCTTTTGCACCATACCTGCTCATAAAACTTAATGCCAAAAAAAAAAAAAACCCACAATCCCATGTAACTTCAAAACCTTGACAAAGGTACTAAATCATGTATAGAAAACAGGTAGTTGAGGGGAGAAAAAAAAAAACTGTACGACAAGTAAACCTCTTGCTGGCAGACATATTCAATTTCATCCTGTCGTAAAGCTTTTGAGTTACTGTAAATCTATCAAAATGTACACTCGGTTTAGCTCAGATGCCATATTCTACATGGAAGATCATTCCCTGGTTGTCAGAATCTTGGCATGCTGGTTTCACACATCACTCTGAAAGAACGCTTTGATGAGATTGTGAGACAGGGCAGCTCCTTTAGTGCTGTCACTTTCCTTTTTACTACATTCTCATGAAAATGAGCAAAAACTGTTCATGAGCTGGGGTGTAAATGCGCACCCAGGTTGATTTCAGGTTGCCAGTCAATGTAGTAGAAGAAAAGAAATCTGCGCTTTAGTGTCAACTTCCATGTCCATCAATGAGGAGATTGCAGTAATGCACTCTCCTTCTCGACCAGCTAAAAGGACAAAAATCCACGCACCAAGCCATAAGACACAAACTTACTTATTTATTTATTTATTTATTTATTTATTTATTTATTTATTTATTTAAACCTCACCTTTGTGCTCAAGTTTTACACATAGCTTCAAATGACTTTCACCTCCTATAATCCTGTTTGAAACACTAAGCGTTAAGGGTTGCTGCCGCATTGCAAGAAGGCAAAGCTGTGCCCTGTGGGATTGAGCTTAAAACCTGGTATCAATGTCAGTGTCAGTACATTTACACTAATTACAAACCCGTATGCCCAAGAGTTTGACGCAATAGCTCTGAGAAATGAGACACAGGAAGATTCCATGTCCAAAGTTTAAGTATTCTGTCACATTATGACACTTTAATTTTAACAGCTGATGGATTGCACTTTTTTTTTCTATACACACAGTTTGTGTATACATGCTGTGTATACAATCACCATCTGCATTATTAGTATCACCTGTACCCCTGCAGATTCTTGCAAATACTTGAACAATCATTGTATTTACATTATTCACTGCTTCAAATAATAATCACGTGGGGAAATGGGGGAAAAAAAGTGGTCTCAGTGACTTTGGCTCTACCATGGTGGCTGGTGCCAGATGCTTTGGTGTGAGTATTTCAGAATCTACTGGAATTTTTATGCACAGCAGTCTGTAAATTTTATATAGAGTGGTACAAACATCCTGTGGGCAAGCACGCCCTCGTTCATGTGAAATGTCAGAGGAGAATGGCCAGACTAATTTGAGTTGACAATAAGGCTATGGTAGCATAACCACTCTTTACTCTTTACAACCATGCTGAGCTGAAAAGCAACCCAGATTGCACGTCATACACTGAAGCGGGTAGGCTTGAACAGCATAAGTCCACATTCGGTTCTACTTCTTTCTTGCGCTGATTTGCTGGGTCAAATTCCCGTGTTCCCTCTACATTTGTCAAAATAAGATATTCTCGATTCTGAAAATGATACTGCCAACACTACAGGGAAAAATAAAAATCTGAAAATGCTTGTCTGTAAAAGGTGCAAACCTCGAGACATGCCTCTGCTCTCCATAGGTCATCATAATTGTAACTCTGACAGACAGATCAAATCAAAGAAAGATCAAAGAGAGACCTACCACTAACCAGGTGTCAACTCGTGTGTGAAAATGTTTCCAGTCTTGCTATTCAATAGAAAAAATTAGAATTTTTACGATGTGCATGAAAAAGAAAAACACATTTGACTTGCTCAAATACAGGCATGTTTCGACAATGATTTGAGTTCTTAATTGGTGACTGACTTTTTCAGAGTGTGAATTTTTCAGTAGTTTTTACACAGTCTTCCTCTTTGAGGTTGCCACCAGGTGGGCATACTTGGCATGGTTGAATTTCCCTGCAGACAGATGCATCTGAAGATCAACAAATGTAACAGTTGTCTCCCTGCTTTATGCTACAAAATATTTTACGAGACTTGCACATTCTTGGCATCATGATTCCACTGATCACCAGCGGGTAGGGTAGCTTCACAACTCCTGGGTCCATAGTTCAATAATGAGCTCGGTTTCCTCCAGGTTTGTCCCACCACCTCCCAAAGACATTCCGGTAAGTGGATTGGCTATGCTTAATTGCCCCTAGGTGTGTGAATAGTGAGTGAGTGAGTGTGTGTGTGTGTGTGTGTGTGTGTGTGTGTGTGTGTGTGTGTGTGTGTGTGTGTGTGTGTGT
>JAQMCW010000002.1:15732324-15744372 GCA_030068335.1 Chrysichthys cranchii
AAAAACTAATTCTAAAAAAAATTTCTGGTGGTTGGTGGTTTCTAAAAGAAATCTCTGGTGGTTTATGAATTTGTTAGCTGTTTCCCCCTCCTTTTTTTTTTTTTTTCCCTTTTCTTTTTCAGTGACCGTAGTTTTTTTGCTTTAAGATAAAAGATTTGAGACCCTCTGGTGTAAAAACTCTTGTTTCTATTCAAATACATTGTCAGTTTTGCCAGTACACTCTCAGAAAATTTGTTCTTTACATAGTTTTTTAAAAGAATGTGTGAGTTTTACATTTCTACACATTAAGACCCACTCATTTTGCACCTAAAAAAATATATATATATATATAATAATAATAATAATAATAATAATAATAATAATAATAATAACAACAACAATAATGATAATACTACTACTACTAATAATAATAATAATGATAATGATAATAATAATGATAACAACAACAACAGACTATTCAGACTTGTCACAATTTCAGCTATTCAGTTATTACACTGCAATCTTGTGAGCCACAAGTGGAAGACAAGCAGAAAGATACAATTAGTTTTGAACACCACTTACCTCACTCAGAGCAACGTTGAAAAATTGAAACTGAAAATGGCTTAAAACATGGGGCACTGATGCAGATATATTACACCTGTTCAATTCAATCTGCAAAGACATAAAGGCATTACAAATATCACTGTCTTGTCATCTCTGATCAATTTTGTTTCTGTAATTATTACTCAACTTTTGCCCATGGCAATAATCTCCACATATTACATTTTATAATGTTAGTTATACAGTCAATCAGAACAAAAAAAACTTTCCTAACAGGATATTAAGAAAGATAAGACTACGGTGTGGCTGCCCTCACGACTAAAAAGTTCTGTCACGTCTCTAGTTGAGCTAAAAAAAAAAAAGATTAAGATTAAATTGAAAGTTGGATAAATTTACAGGACCACTATGCAGGATTCAATTAATCAAATGCCTCTCCCTTACCCCTTTCTTTCCAAGCACGTGTTAGAATGTACAATGGCTGTCAGGTGTCCGTAGGGTACTTTCAAGTACTTACATTCACAGACCCTTGCTTTTTACATACTAAATAATAAGCATGACCATTTTTTTTTTTTTTTAAATTTGGGTTCTCAGACATGTTAGCCAGCACCAGCAAATACCTCTGAGAGGAAAACATTCCTCTTATTTCTATTTTTTTCTTCTTTTTGTCATACTTCCAGTGCTTTCTTCTGGATTTGTGCTGCCACGTGTAAAAACATGAAATAAGGAAGGTGCTTTCTAGAGGTCTGTCCATCCTGGGCTACAGTAGTAGTGTAACATAGCAGCTTCGTAGGGGTGGACCACCACCCTATGTAGATATAAAGAGCTCATTCTAAGCTCACAAAAAAAAAAAACAGCAATTTGTAGTCACAGGTAATGAAAACATACTTATGAATATTACAGTCCATTTCTTCTAATAGAGCCGCCTAAGTCTTACACAGCGGACCTTTAAAAATAGTGGTGAAGATACTATACTTACTGGCCATGAATTCAGCAGCGCACAATGTGCAAAGGTGGTTTTGTCCATTATTCTCAAGAGGATCATGAACATTTTACAACAGTATGGATAGCTGGTGTGAAACATGGAGGTGCTGCAAAAATGAGTGACCCTTACAATGGCAGGAATATCAGGCTAGACCATGTCTACCTAACAAGACAATGACTGAGGCCAATTAGGGTGGCATAGGGGCTTTGAAAATAACAAGATTCTTGGACTTGAAAGAATGGAAAGAACCAGGAGCAGAAAACCTATGCAGTATCTTCCTGCTGTCTGTCAGAGGCCAAACTCAGATATGATATCAATCTTTGTACACAAGCACATCCCCAGTTTCTGTCTGAATAGACCTGAATGTAACCTTACCTGCTTCAGCATTCGGTCTGAATCTGCACAGCTCTAGTGAACATATGTGAACATATGCTGCTATGTTAATAGCTTGTAACATAATATAGTAGCAGTGGTATCAGTAATACCATACCCAACTGTTGAGGTCAGCTAAGTAATACTCACATTCACAGATCAGTAAGAATAATATAAACAGATGAATTTTAATCCTTGTTTAATTCTGCATAATAATGCCTTGGCTTATGCAAAAAAAAGAAAAAAGAAAAAAAGAAGGCAGCATTAAACTGAGTGCAAGCAAAATCACTGAAACTCTTTCTGCCTGAACGGAATTGTATAGAGACGAGAGAATGCCATTTTGCCTTACACATGCACAGTAACCAGTCTGAAACATAAATTTGCATTAAAATTAATAAATGAAACAATGAAATAAAAAGTCATTTTGATGCAGCAACACCAGTATTTTTTTTTGTTTTTACCCTAACCGCTGTATTTTTAAAATGCAATAAAAAATAATAGAATAAAATAAAATGCGATAAAATGTATTAAGTGCAAAATTTGTACAGGTTGAATGAAAAATATGGAGTTGAGCAAGACCGAGGGCTCATTTCAACACTTATGGCCATGTTCATAGTATAGTTATACATGCATGGAAGCCATATTATTAAATTAAACCAAGTGATTATTGTTCCAGTTGTCATCTTTTCAATCATCTATCATCACGTCCTTTTTATTATTAATTTTGTTTTTACAAAACGAGCCTTGCTTTTATGCTATAATGCATTACGGCTGACAGGGAAAAGAAAAAGAAATGTGGTCTGTTACTTCAGCCTGCCTATTATATCCCACAGTTTGTTTTGTGTATAAAGGCACAACCCCTAACCCCTAACCCTAAGTGCTTCCATGTAAATGATGTGGTGTGGATGCTCAGACATCATTACTCATGAAAAATATGGTAATCTGGAATGAATTACATGAACCCAATTTCAATAACGTGAACAGGCTGCATAGAACATCAGCTTAGATCTCTGTATAAAATAATTCGCAATACAAGGAATGTTCTCTGCAAATTTTGACATAAACATTAGACTTCACCAACTTTGAATATAGCAGTTAATGTGGTAAGAAATGAGGTATCACTTGTATATATTGTGCTTGCAATCTCATTGTGACTTTCTCAGAAAGGTAACAAATCGTAACTTTCACTGTGACTTTTTATTGTACATTTATTATACCTTTAGTATTTATACCTTATACCTCAAGGTACATAATGAAAGGCATACCACATGCAATTTCACAGGTAAAAGCTACAGCCATACATGATGGTACCAACTCAGCAAAAAAATACTGTCAGTTACCTTTCTTTCTAAAGGTGTATATAATTTTCCAAATATGACTCCTAGCATCAGTTTATACTAAATATCTGCTACAAAATATCTGGTATTTTCTAAATATTAACCTTCTTTCTGCCTGCTCTGCCATAGTAGCCAAGGTAACGGAGATAACTCATAGAAGTACTCTGTGGCATGTATCTACCCTTGCAGAGTGCGCATACAGTGCGCCTGTTCTTATCAAACCCACTAACGGTATGTGCCAGAGGGCTCGCGCCGCTAACATTACTTCCAGTTTTCCTCCACTCCACTGCCAGCACGTGCACGGGGACTCGCACCGCACTCAGTACATCACGTGGGCGGAAACAGGTGTTTTGCATTTGTACTAATTTCTAAGACTATAAATAGACTCACCTGTGCACGTCGACTTTGCGAAGCTTTGGTCTGCCGTATCCGTGCTATTGCCGAGCCGTGTCGAATACCCATATTTTGTTTCTAAGGGTTTGACTGTGTTTGTTTCCTGGTTTTCCTGAGTATTTAGCCTAGGCTTGTTTGGACTGTGCCTCGATTGACCCTTGCCTGTTTTTTGACCTTGAACTTGACCTTGACCTTGCCTGATGTATTTGTACCTTTGCCCTGTGTTATAATAAACCCTTTATGGATTTTATCACTGACCCCAACCTGTTCATGTGTCCGCCTAAACCCCGCCTCACTGACCCTCTGATTCACTTGGAGTCTGAAAACACCTATCCTTTCCTTTGCTTTTGAATCGTACAATCACTCTGTTGACTGTAGCAAGAGGAATCCTAATGTTTTGTGCAATCATACACTGGCTAAGTCCACCTTCAGACTGACCCACATGACGCCCTCTTTGAAAATCAGACAACTCTTTGCTTCTGGTGTTTGAGGCATGGCCAGTTGCTGTAAACAATAAACGCACTGTAAACTAAAAAGAAAAATAATAATACATTAACAAGTTTGAACAGCATTGATAAAACGTAATGAGGGCTGTCTGATTATTTTTGCGATGCCTTTGTACACTCATTCTGAATTCGATGCCTGCAACACCGTTCCAAAAAAGTTGTGAGGGGGCAACATAGACTGGGGAAAACTGTCTGAGTTTTGTGAAAATCTTTAGATGCAAATAATACAGAAGTTTAAGAACAACATTTCTCAACATGCAATTGCGAGGAATTTAGGGAAATCACCATCTACAATCCACAATGTCGTTAAAGCATTCAAAGAATCCAGAGAAATCTTTGCAAGTAAGAAGCAAGGCTGAAACCCACCACTGAATGTACATGACCTTCAAACCCTCAGGTCCTATATAAAGGACATTACTACATGGACTTGGGAATACTTTAAAGAACCCTTGTCGTAAACACACGTCGTCACTGCATCTATAAATACAAGCGAAGACTCTACCATGCAAAGCAAAAGCCATACTGTATATCAACAACATCCACATATGTCACAGATCGCACTGGGCCCAAGCTCATCTCACATGGACACAAAGTGTAAAAAGTGTGCTTGGTCTGACGGGTCCACACTTCAGATTTTGTTTGGAAATTATAAGCCAGCATCTGTGATGTGTGATGTGACGTGATGATGTGTTGGTACCCATGGTATGGGTAATTTGCACATCTGTGAAGGCACCATTAATGCTGAAAGGTATATACAAGAGCAACATATGCTGCCATCCAGACAACATCCTTTTTTTCAGGGACGTCCCTGCTTATTCCAGCAAGGCAATGCCAAGCCACATTCTGCATGTGTGACACCTTCATAGTAAAAGCATGCTTCCCTCCCTGCGTGCTACATTATGAAGCACAAAATACAATAACAGAAAGCCTGTCGAGCAGCTAAAGTCATATATCAAGCAAGAACGGGAAAAAAAAATTAATTTCCAAAACGTCAGCCGTTAATGTTCTAATGTAATCGTAAACATGCCCCTCTCCCCGTTTGAACATTTAATATTTTATCTTATATTATTGCATTCATCTGAATATAGGTCCAAAAGGATTTGCAAGTTACTGCATTATGTTTTAATTTCCATTTCACACAACTTTATTTGGAATCAGGGTTGTAGCATGTGAGCTGTGTACCACAAATTCTTTATATGGAATAGAAATGCATCTAGTAGGGCATTAGCATACTGTAAAATAAACAAGCAACCAAATATTGTTGTAACTGACATATTAAATAATGGCGCGTGATTAACTAGAATGTTGTGGAAAAAAGCACATTCGGCGTGTGCCAAATAACAACCACAGTGTAAAGATACTGAAACACAGATTGTTATAAATGTAGTAAGATATGGGATAGGCAGTGACATAACCATCTGAGTGTAAATAACATATAGGATCACAAATTGGCTGGAGGTGGCTGGAGGACAGAGGTGATTTTCATATGCATAACTCAAAGACTTCTGTTTCAAATCCCCTGCGCAGTGGACACTCTAAATCAATAAGTCTGTCAGAGACATACAGGGCCTAATATTTTTGCCCTTCCTCTATAATCTGACACTGTAACCTTGAATAAGACACTAATCCCAAATAGTATTGGAGATCTGACATAAGAATCCCTACACTTTCTTTTTAGAAAACACTTTATTACCAAGATATTTGTGACATTATTTCCCTAACAGCTATAATGCAGGGTTCATCTTTGACCCTGACTTGTGAACAGGGCACAAATATAGCAGAAATTAAAATGACTCATTTAATATGTCCTAATATAAAATAATATAAATACGATGAACTAGACTACAGAGACCGGTTGAGCATGTTCATGTTGTAGCTTATGACAGGGCTGTTGGATTGAGAGGAATCAAATCTAGAGGATTTGAAAAGGCTTTCCATGATCAAAATAAAAGTATGTGGGATTATGTTATCACTCCATTTAGAAGATGTTCTGTCCACTGAAAATGACAGAAGAATTCGATTCGTAAATCCTTCAATCATTTTCAAAAGCCTCCCAATTTCTCCATGTCATCTCTCTGAAGTAAACACCTGACATCAACCGACAGCTACCTTTAGACTGTGTTTACCTCATCTGTTGCACTGTGTTTTATTTGAAACCCGGTTGGGTTGACATTAATTTTATGCTTTGTTTGCCCCTATCTTGTCCGTTGGTTAACCTAGCGTGTGCTGCTGGGAGCTGATAAAGCAGTGGCCGTCAGCCTCAAGGCCAGAATCAAGGCTACAAGTTTTTGTTTAACTATAAATCTTTAAGCAGCGGATGCTGGCTTGTATTTAATCTGAGATGGAATTGCATTGAGGCATACAAGCAAACGCCGTTTTGCTTTAAAATCAGTGTAGCATCTCAAAACTTGTTCAGTGATGCCACCACAGATAGCTATAACCTCACAAGTAGGTTTTATTATAGTGTTGTTGTGTCTTATTTCCTAATATCCTCTTAAAGATAAGATTTCCCAGAAGAGCCCTGCATATGGCTTTATTTATATACAAACACATGGTGTTGGAGATGTAAAACTGTAAGAGCGCACATACTAATTCAATAAAATTGTATTTGTGTCGCCCTTTTACAAATACATATTGTCACAAAGCAGCAATCCAGATATAGATTTATAAATAAATCCCTATAAGCCAAGACAGAGGCAACAAGGAGACAGTGACAACATTAGAAGAAACATTAGATGAGGTTAGAGAATTATTATGTTCACACTAATACATTTAAGTATTAAAAAACATCACTTTTGTTATGTTTAAACCTGGCATTCATACTACACAGGCGTTTTCAAGCTTTAAGTTTTGGGTACGCTGCTGGGACTGTTTTAGTTTGAAAACCAGCTTACATTTTAGTGTAGAGAAGGAGAAATAGGGACTTTTTTCAAGAGGATTAGGCAAGTTTGCGTCCGAATTGGGTCTTAGCAGTCACGACGTATCCTTCCCTGATCTGTCACGCTATCACTTGAGTCTTTTTTTCCGGTAAACATACAAACAGCTACTAGTGGTGAGTACAGCATGGATAATGAATTACAAGCATTAGTGATTACTGCCTACGTGAGCAGGAGACAAGCTATTTTTTGAGTGATCTGCAACTAGGCAACCAAGTGCAGAATAAACAATCTGCTTCTTATTTTTACCGCCACGTGCGTGCACAGTGTATGTGAACGGTGATTTTCAGGCATCTTAGTATGGACAGAGATTATTTCTGATATGTAGCTAAAATGCTCCACTGGACTGAGCTTGGTTTTGTTTCTAAAATTCTGTTTAAAATGAAAATGTATTAATGTGGACATAGCCAACAAAACCTCAAGATGGAATTTTCTGAGATAACAAATCATTATTCTTCTACAACTGCATGATGTAAAAACTGTATTAGTACTAAATATGTTGAAAGTATGCTCAGTATAACCGGCATAGTCTTGACGTGTAGGCAGTTCTTTGGTCTAACTCCACAGCATCATGGTGAAATTATCCACTGAGGAAAGTGTGGGGCTTTGGCATGGATTGTTTTTTGAGAAGCACAGATCTTTAGGTTATCCATGTGGAACCATCCCGAGCAGCAGAAGGTGAGTCATGAGTGCAGGAAGCTCCGAGCACAAGTCAAACATCAGGATGAATCAGACAGGTTTGGAGGATGAGAGAAGCTACAGCAGTAGAAGTGTGCCAGGAGCAGGGACTGGCATCACATCAGGTAGCACGAATACGGCAGAAGAGACTATTAAGTACGCTCTTATCATTTAGTTGTTGAAAAGGGTGTGCAATTTGATTACATAGCAACAATTCATGAGCGTTTTAATTCAGCTTATGAAACAGAATAACAAATAAATAATAAATAAATAAATACATACATACATATATACATACACATATACAGTACATACATAAATAAAATGAACTACAGATGTCTTACCCAAATGGATTCAAATAGATTATTACAGAATTAGATCATTTCTTTAAGAACTTACAGTTTGAGAAATGATGAGTGTGTTATGATTGATATGGTCTATATGTAAGTTTTTTTTTTTTTTTCCCTCTGGTCGATATTTAATAAAAAGAAACATTCATTACAAACCAAAGATACAAAAGGCATGCAGAAACCAAACCTAAAATACGACATTTAAACTAACCTCTCTTAAATGTCCTAATTAATTGTCAGCAAATAAGCTTCCTAATTACAGTTCCACGGTACTCTCTAATTTTCTGCCGAATCCGAACCTTGTTGCAGGTAATCCAGTCTCCTCAGAGGGCCCATCAGCTGCATGCTGTCAGACACTCTGTATGGCTATATTTGGTGCGGCTTTGTCTGTGAGGATCAATCAGTGCTGTCTCATAAATCTGGCACAGTATAAGAGAGGTGGAAAATGTCAACACTAATGCCATAGGCAGTGTGTTAGGAGGAGAGCAGCTGCACCTGAAATATTTCTGAGCCTCAACTGTTTGATTTATGCCCATCCAGCACAGAGACTATTTGTAATAGCTGCCAACATCAGCTCAAAAACCACCAAATCTCATTTGATAAGAGACAATTGCTATAGTAGGCAGACAGCAGGGTTGTGTGTGTGTGTGTGGGGGGGGATTTTAAACTAATGGTTAATTACTGGCAAGGCAGTAGTAAAGTATGTATTTATCATCTTTTTTTTGCGTTGATTATAGTAACCTGTTGCATTTAACAGGTAAAGCAACATGAAATCTAATATAATAAATTGCACATTTTAGATGACATGAGTGAGGATAGTTTTTAGTAATTAACATAAGCAAGCATGTTAGCAAATTGTTTGCAAATATATGCTTTTTAAACACATCTTAAAAGGTACAATTTGTGCTTTGTAGTACATTTATAGTGGTTTAGCTTTGTAACAATCTACTGATACTAACAGAAAATTGGCAAGCACAATATTTCTTTGTTTTAGGATATTGCTTGTCAGTGATGTATGATGCACCATAAAGCTAGGTATGATATGCATATGCATTGAATTTGCACAATAAAGATCTCCCAAAGTAATGACAGGCTTGTTGATTCTGCTTTGCAAAATATATTACCAACTACAACTGAATTCTAGAAAAGTTGGGATGTTGTTTATTAGCAATTAACTTAATTAGTTGCTAGATGTTCTCCCAGCTGAAACCTTCTTGCTTTTTCAGCCATTTGTTTCCCCCGTGCCAACTTTGTTGGGACCTGTAGCAGGCATCAAATTTGAAATGTGCTCATTTAGTGGATAAAAGTGTAGAATTTCCCAGTTGAACAACTGTTAAGTGATCTGTTCTGTTGTGAATAAAATATTGGCTCACATGATTTGAAAGCCTTTTAGTTTTCATTTTATTAAAATTTAAAGAACGTCCCAACTTTTCTGCAATTCGGGTGGTAGGAATGTAAGCGGATAAGAATACATTATTCCAAAAGAACTGAAAATATGTTCAAAACATATAAATATAGATATGAATAGTCATCTGGTCGAGACTAGGATTGTACAACAAAGGACCAGGGACATTACACAACAACAACAACAACAACAAAATTATAAAGCAGTAAAAGTTTGTACTTTCGTCAGAGGTGGGAAATTGGACACATATTAAGCTTACTGGACAAAGAGCGACCACATAAAGTCAGTGAATGTGAATCACTCTGTAATGAATTACTAAAGTTCATTCTTCCTTAGTACCTGCCTGGTAAGGGTTGCTGTGGTTAGAAAAATAGGCTGTTTAGATTTGGGAAACAGATCCGTAGTAAATTAAAAGAAAAAGACAGGCCCAAATTGAATGAATAAAGGAATAAACTTTGCAATGAAGTCCTGTCTCCTGTCCTGTCTATATCACTAGTTAACACCAATTATCAACAGATACAAATACAGTGTTATCATGTCATTGTGTTACACCCTTATTCCAAACAATTATTAAGAAATTAATTAATTAAGTAAAGCACTAATATTGTGAGTCAGCTAACGTCTCTTGCATATTACTTTTGCCAAAAAAGGCCAAAGGTTTGTGGATATCAGATCATAAAATGAATATCTCAGCCTAACCTGAACTACTGCCATAAATTTTGAAGCACTTTGTATGCCTGAAGCATTAAGATATACCTGGACTGGAAGGGCCAAAACCAGTTTCAGCATGACAATCCATCGTTCACATAGTAAGTCCATGAAGACATGGTTTGCCAAGGTTGGGGTGAAAGCACTTGAGTGGTCTGCACAGAGTCCTGACCTCAACCTCACTGAACACCTTTGGGATGAACAGGAATTCTGACAGTGCACCAGGTCTCCTTACCCAACATCAGTGCTTGACCTCACAAATGCTCTCGTGAATGGCCTCAGATCCTCACAGGCATGTATTTAAAATCTAGTAGAAAGCCTTCCCAGAGGAGTAGAGAATTTTATAGCAACAAAGAAGGGCTCAACAACACGTAAATGCCAGGATTTTAGAATTAGATGCTCAACAAACACATAAGAGTGTGATGAACATACTGTATATTGTAACTACTGTATTATCATATAGAAGCTCTTTTGTCATATGGGTCACTTTTATCATATAAAAGGTCTTTGGGATGATATGTTCCATAACTGAGCTTTGGCAGATTATGAACTGTGAGGAATGTGTTGTACTTTTGTGTTTTACTGTTGGCTAACTAAAGAGCTAGCTACATTTCTGGCAACTGAGCATCAGTAACTCACTACAAATGTCCAGTTTACAAATTTAATATTAATAACATAATAATGCATAATCTGTACAGCTATTGTGATTTGTCTCTAATTTGGTCAAGTCTTCTGTTCCAGTATTGTTGACACCTGTGAAGTGTCATGTCAGAAAACATGCTGAAGGCGTGAATTAGCATGAAGGATATATAAGAAATCCATACGTTCCTCACTTCATCTGCCTGCAATTTATTTTCTGGTCTTTTGGAGGTAAAAGTTTCTTTCTGACTTTGTTGCTGGATCTGAAATCCACCAGAATGTGATAACTTTCGAGGCTTTTTTTTCCTGACATCATGCCACAGGGTAACAGCGTGTTTCTGTTTGCTCTGTTCTCCTTCTTCAGTGTGTTTGTCCTGGTTCATCTTGGAGCATGTTGCTGTGTTGACTAAGGAGCAGTTTGAAAGCTTTTAGGATTTTCTCAGATGTTTGCACTTCTTGATTTATAGGGAAAAAAAGCATTACGGATATTTAGTCAAGTAAATAAGGACCTCTAGGTTTTCATAAGTGAACCTGGGAAGAACCAGCATAGAGGAATAATTCCTCTTCTTTTCATTTTAACGAGATTGCAGGTCAGAGCAGAATAGCACCATTTAGTTCTCCAAGCTAATGTCCGTGCATGCTCTGATTAGCTAAATGTATGTGGGGATTATTTTAATATGTCCTGGAGGAGCTGAGGCAGAGGGGCCTAACGTTCACGCTGATGTTCATTGGTGGGAATTATCCCTGACAAGTAAGCGGCGACTGTGAGTTTCAGCGCCCTACGGCATTCTTCCCACCACCAGTTTCATAATTTGGTTGTGACTTTTATCAGTCTAATTGAATATGCTCATACTGTAAGGCAGTTTAACCCCATGCAGGGACTAATTAAATCAGTACTTTGATTGAGAACACATTAACCAGGCCAGAATCTACCTCACAACGTTTTTGTCATTGTTATAATTTTACAAAATGGCCCATAAGGGGTTGGTACTGCCAACATTGTAAATGTATTCCCATTTTAACTTGTGATTTTCTAACTATTTCTTGAGAGCAATAATATGGTTATTAAGCAATAATATGGTTCTGAAAGTTATTTTTATTGTTTACATATGTGCATGCTCAGCTATTTACAGCTTAGCCGTGCAGATTAGCATACATACGCACGTACCTATGTAACTTACAGAAGGCCGTTTTTGTTAAAA
>JAQMCW010000002.1:15749231-15762461 GCA_030068335.1 Chrysichthys cranchii
GCAACTAATGCTCCGCAACCTTGGCGTGCTTGCATGAGTCTTTTTATAGCTCCCGCAATCAGTCCCAATCCGGTACACCTGTCACTACCCATGTGACGCGCCGTGGTGTTTTGGAGGAAAACCAGGCAGTAGTTTTTAGCGCACAAGTTCTCTGACATGCACCGCTATTGGGAGTGCTCAGAACTAGTGCGCTGCACGTGCACTCCGCATGGGCAGATTCATGACAGTTTTATGTATTTTTACTTTATATTTTGTATTAATAATTTTTATATAAATTTTTGTGGGTTGTAGAATGAATTATCTGAGTTTCCATGATTTCTTATGGGGAAATTCGCTTTGATATACGAGTGCTTTGGATTACAAACAAGTCTCCGGAACGAATCATGCTCACAAGCCGAGGTTCCACTGTATGTGGAATTATAAATGTACCAGTTCAAACTTAAAGATCTTTAACCTGGATTTAAAAACATTCCTCAAGGGTTCTTTGTTCCCTAATGTCCCTTTCTAATAGGGAAACACTCTGTTGTGAGTTGCTACCTAGATTGTTTAACCCTCTGGAAGGCCAAGACCCTAAATGAGTTGGACAAAACTACACCTGATGCTCATCAGCAAACTGGTTTATACACTGAAAAATATATTTGTGAGCCCCATGCTGGATATGTATATTCCATGTTGCTTCTTAGCAACGCTGGCTTCCAGAGGGTTAAAGGTTCCCCTAGAAGAAGACTTACCACTTTGAGACATCCAATATGACATTGAGGTCCGAAAACCTTCACAAAGAGCAGTATTCATTAAACTCACTGGTGATACTTACTATCAAAAACAAGCAACAGTCACATCAGCCAATTTGTTTGCCTAGCTGAGAGAAAATAATGAGCAAATGTAATAAATAATAAAAAAAAAAGTATAAAAAAAGAATTTATTTGATTTTCTTTGATCATCCCAACTCAGGGAGAGAACAGTGTGGAAATCGTAAATAATGAGCTAATAACAGTTTTAGACGAGCAAAACAAGGGAAACAAACGTTACATATTTGGATAGGATTTGGTGTTATTCATCTTTCAATTTAAAATACCCTTCAATAGCATCTATCTATATACATAATTTATATTAATAATTAAATGCACGAGACCAGGGGCCAAACCTCCTTTTCTCATCCAAGCAAACAATTAATAAATGTTGCGTTTCTGCATCCAGCAGTATCTCTTTTAATCTCTGAATGCCTGTGAACTAGACAGACAGTGTTGCAGATCATTTGTTTGTTTTACATCACATCACATGTCAGCTATAATGATGGAGGCCCACGCAACATTCCAGTGGACAAGAAAGCATCAAGCGTATGGCGCGCTAAACCCAAAAGAGCAGCAGCCTGTGAAGCAAAGCCTGTACTTTTTTTTCTGTTTCTTTCTAAAAAGTTGAAGTAAATTTCTTCATTAGAATGGCTGGATGCTTTCTAAGCCGTGGGCTGTTTGAAACACATTTTTGCTTAATGTTAATGCAGTTTTTTTGTGTGTATGGAATGCTAATGCAGAATTATATATTACCATAAATGTCACCACCACCAGAGGATCTAATTTGATTTGGCTTGATTAATTGTTTGCTTTTATGGTTGGCAAGTATAGACCTGTAAAACTCTAACAAATGATCCTGACCTGCCCTGCTTAACCAGGGCTTCTTTTGCATAAGACATATTATTCCACATCTTTGTTTACTTATTGTGGTTCCATAATCATTAGAATACTTCATGGTTCTGTTTTACTCCAAATTATTTGCAATTTGCAATGTGTTTTGGCATGTTTCTGAGCTCTTGTGAGTCATCTTATGTATGAGTTGTTGTGCTGGGTTTCATACCTGCAGACACATCATACGTCAGTTTCCATCTTTAGAAAGTAAGTCAGGCCTCCTGCAGATCCAGTGGTAGCAAGCCAGCTAGTGTGGGGCACCATTTGTAAAAGCAGTTTAATGTTTTTATAGGTGTCAGTTTTATACATTTAGAAATAAATTCAATCAAAAACAAAGTTAAGCTTCCTCTTTTTAGTTTTTAGCTGTGTAAATGTTAAATGTAGTTAAACAATTTAATAATACATACATCACTACCATCAGCCTTTAAAGGAAGTAGATCTGTGGAAGCCAAGTGCTACAAGTTCACTCATTAAAGTACTTTTTTATTTTTTTTGCGGAATTAAATCATAGTACTTATACTGAAGGTTTTTATTTACCCTTTCAAAATGAAGCAATTTCTTGACAAAAGTCTATACTTCAGTCGCAAAATGCTTAGTCAGCAGCAACACTGTCTGAGCTAGTGGAGACAAGTGTGCATCCCTGCCATAATTTATCAGATATTTTTCTGTTTTAAATGCTTGAAACAGCATGAAAATGGTCAGCAATTTCTATGATCCAAAATATGTGAATATGGGGCGCCGTTTGTAAAAGACAGTTGAACAGTTTTCTACGTGTCAGATTTTCCATCATTTAGCACTTTTCGCGCAATTTTCACACATTTAGAGATAAATGCGTTCAAAAGACAGTGTTGTTAAATCTACATGTTAAATCTAAATCTAAATGTTAAATCTAAATCTTAAAATATTAAATCTATATGTAAATGTTAAATATAAATCTAAATGTTAAATGTCAAATCTAAATCTAAATGTTAAATATTAAATCTAAATTTTAAATATTAAATCTAAATCTAAATGTTGCGCTCTAAATGTTTAGATTTATATTTAACATGTAGATTTAACATTTAACATGTACAGTAGATTTAGATTTAACATGTAGATTTAACATTTAACATGTACAGTAGATTTAGATTTAACATTTAACATGTACAGTAGATTTAGATTTAACATGTAGATTTAACAACACTGTCTTTTGAACGCATTTATCTCTAAATGTGTGAAAATTGCGCGAAAAGTGCTAAATGCTGGAAAATCTCACACGTGGAAAACTGTTCAACTGTCTTTTACAAACGGCGCCCCATATGTGAAGGTATCAGTATTTTACAAGCCAACTTGTAGAAACATATAGATAAGACATTGGCTAGCTGGGTGAGCAAGACTAGCTAGCCAACTCTGATGAAATTTTACAGTATGAATGCTCTGTATTAAACTTAAGATGTCACTTCAGTATTCGGCAATGATTATTTGTTGTGTTAAATATACACTACCGGTCAAAAGTTTTAGAACACCCCACTTTTTCCAGTTTTTTTTTTTTATTATTATTATTGAAAATTATTCAGTTTAGAATCAAGTCTTAGTGAGTAATCAAGAAAAGTTGGAACATCTGTAGGAATTAGTAGCACCAGCTTTCAGGGCTTGATGAACCTCCATTGCTGCAGAACAGCTTTAAACTGTTAACCCATTTTGTCTTCACTGAAAAAGGCCTTTTTGTATAATTCTATAATGTAGATTATTTTTCAGTTTTGGGTAACCTTACCTTTTTTTTAACCTCTGGCAGTGCACCACTTACCTTTGTACCATTTCAAGCTATTCATTGGTCTTGAACGACTTGAATTGCAAGAAATAACTGGAAAAATTGGGGTGTTCTAAAACTTTTAACCGGTAGTGTATCTGCATACTGTTTCAGCCTACAAGTAATGCTCAGGATAATGTTTAGGTCACATCTTTTCTCAATATCTACCTATGTAGCTAGAAACAGGTATCAATTTACATTAGCAAGCAGATTACAGGCACACTAACAGCATAAGCCATTAACACAAAAGAACATATTTAGGTAGTCAGCTAATGTTCCCTTTCTTTTATATATATGTTAATATTGGAGTTGGTGCTCATTTCATCAAAGCTCACTTGGTTAATCAACTCAATTGTTCAAAATTGTATTCCTCAGATAAACTATCTAAACATTTTCAAATTAGTTATCAAGCATCAAAATTAATTACTATGGTAGTTTGGTAAAGTAACTCCCATGCTCTCCTTGCCACCCACGCCACGATAGCACAAGTTTCCAGGTTTGTGGTGCGGAGTACAGATTAGAGACTTTAGTTCCTAGGCTGCACTGCAGCATTACATAATCCATAATGCATTTTCAACTGACTGATTACAACTGATTACATCTTGTTAGCCTTGGATTATAAAAGAAATAACTCATGCTCTCTGGGCCATGTGTTATTGATTTTAACAGAACCGAACTGAACAAAAGTGATGTAGATGTCTGCGTGCAAAGCTTCTCATATTTTTTGATTGAGTTGCTGATCCAGTCAAAGTTTTGTTCTTGTATTCTTTTGTTTTTTCGTTCTCTAATTTCTGATGAAGCGTCTGCCTAAGTGTTTGTTTGTTATTTCGCACTGTAAATAAAACCCCATCCTGCACCTGCATCCTGCCTCTGCCCTGTGCCACTCCTGACAAGTTTCAGAAGATGCAGTCCGTTGGTTTAACATCTTAAGCCAGGGGTTCTTAAATTATGGGTCACGACCCATTTTTGGGTCGCAAGGCCCCCCAGAATGGGTCGCGAGGTTGCCAAAATTTATGAGCGCGCACCCCCCGGTCGCCAAATCTTAACAGCGCACACCCCCCAACATTTCACCGGGGGGGGGGGGCTGGATCACGACATACCCACCGGACCTGAATTTGGGTCGCGCCCAAAAAAGTTTAAGAACCACTGTCTTAAGCATACACCCACTTCCTGTATCATGCACTTACTTTACTTACAAAAGTACTTTATTTCAGAGGAGTGTTAATCTAATGATAATATATCCTGATTATGTCTGCTTAACCATTACAACAATTGGATACTATAAGTTAATGTCTACTTTAATGGTTTTAGAAGATATTTAAAAGATATGACTGCTTATACGTGACCCGTGCTGGCAAAATGAGTCGGAATGAGCACAGGTTAATTATGAGCTAAGAGGCAAAACATGGTTTCAGTTGAATTGAGATTTTCTCAAAAATGAGTCCATATTAGCCCTCATTTATTGATCCCCATGATAAAACAGCAAGAAAACATCCAAACTACTTTTATTTTAAGGTTTTGTTCATTATGTTCATTCGTATGTCTTCATTAATTAGTCCTTTGCCGTAATATTCGTAATATCCGACAAGAGGGGGGAATTGCCCTACCCATGTTTGGTATTGTTGTGAACCGTAGCTCCTCTACTTTCTGATAATACACATGAAATTCCCGATGACGCTTTTATGAACCGATGGAAAGTGAGTTTCCAAACCCCATTAGACGTGGTCGACTTCACTCAGATGTAACTCGATCATTTTTTGTCCGATTTTAACAAACCATGCCTCATTTTGAAAATTTCCTCATTCCGACTCATTATGCCAGCACGGGTCACATATGTATTCAGAGCTGTTATTAATCTTAAGAAAACAGCATTAAGAGAGTAAGAGAAAGTAAGGGAAGGGATGAACTACATTCAAAGTCTTGCGAGACTTGTTGGAATGTGTTTATTGAAATAATCTGATTCATATTCCCAAATAAGGCTACTCCTTTTTATCTCCCTTTGACCAATTTCATGTAATGCAAGCCACTGGGAATGAGGCAGTATTTTATCAAACATGACATGAGAATAAAATGCACTTTGCTGAGAAAAACCTTATGGGTGCTGTAGTCATGCACAGCCTAAACATGTTTCTTACCTTCCTTTTGAAACAGTAGTGAAGAAAGTTTTGAACAAATTCTGAATGAAATGATGTGAATTTCATTGTGCTTGAGTGTACGATGAAAAGACAGGGGGATAAAGAGGCTTCCACATTAGTTTGATGAATAGAGGAACAGTGAAAGAACATTCATAGACATGGCAGTTCTTCACAGTCCACTTGACTTAGGCTGTCGTGATATGATCATAGAATTCTCCCTGCCCTAAATTTCTCATAATCCATCATTCACAAGAAGACATGCTGTACATGCAGACAAAAATATACACACAAATTAGTACTGTATTTATATCTCAGCAGGGACAGTATCTGCCTCGGAAACTACACATTCTCAAGCTGTGTTATCACAGTGTGCATCATAATACTCATAAATTAATCTGAAAGTTATTAGTGCAATTATTTGACAGAAATATTCATATGTACAAGGTGGGTAACAAATCCAGGTTCATGTGTTACACCAAGGTTATGACACAAAGATATTCGTTTATACCAAAGTTTTTTGGTTTTAAGCCATACTTAACATATTAGAGGGTGGCACGGTGGTGTGGGGGTTGTTAGCACTGTCACCTCACAACAAGAAGGTCCTGGGTTCAATTCTCAGGGTCAGTCTGGGGGCCTTTCTGTGTGGAATTTGCTCATAGGTGTGAATAGTTGTCTGTCTCTGTGTGCTGGCCCTGCGGTGGATTGGCGACCTGCCCAAGATGTACCCCGCCTCTCCCCTGAAGTCAGCTCTGATTGGCTCCAGCTTCCCCCCACAACCTTGAACAGTATTAAGCAGTAGAAGATGAGTGAGTTAGCATACTAGATAGCATACTAGATAGTACGTACAAGAAGTTCTTTATTTCCAACAATGATCCTTCATTAACCTGAACGGTCTTGCTGCTGTGAAATTTTACATTAGGTAAAATAGTGTGTATTAATTAAGCTTGGCTGCTGTATTAAACATTTGAAATGAATGTCTGCTTTTCTTTGCTTTTCTTTGTTATTCATACATGAATGCAAGCCTGCAGTTGTATGACTGGTGAGGGCAAAACGTATGTAAACTCCTCCCAAGATTAACCTCATATCATTTAAATGGGAAAGGAAGAGGTTTGGGCTCAGTCAGCGGAATATTAACATATTTTAATTATGCATTATCTATACATGTATGGTATATTATTGGCATACAAGAGAAACATTAACCTAATTATACAATAAAACAATGGATTTAGGTTTGCAGGGGGTTTTAAGCATCCATAAGGAATCAGTGACCATTTGTTAGTCTGCGTTCACACCAATGGACTGACAATCCTCAGAGAAGAAGAAACACTGATGCTGTGTTCATGGTGTAAAATGTTTCTCATCCCACACCCCATTCATTTTCTATGATGACAGGTGAATATCCTGTGCAAAGATAGTGGGAGCAAGAGAGGCATGAAGAGGCATGATTTTATGCAACTTTAGGTAAGTGAGAAGTGAATATGTCTGGAAGTGATGGCTGGATATGTCAGGTTTCTTTTGTGGGGGTTCTGTCTTGAGTCATGTCCACACCACTCCAAAACTCTACAAAAACTACAAAAACTCTGCTTTTTACAGCTAAGTATAACCTCCCAGAGCAATAAACAAACAAACAAATAAATAAATAAATGTCTCAAGCAGAAAATACATACATCTTGTGCAATCAATGTGACATACACTATACAGGAAGTCCCCAAGTTACGACGGAGATCCGTTCCTAAGACGGGGTGTAAGTCGGATTTCGTTGTAAGTCGGATCTTAACATTACACTATAACGTACAGATGATATATTAAAGGTACATAATATGTAATAATAATAATAATAATAATAATAATAATAATAATAATAATAATAATAACAATATTAACAATATTACTGTAATAATAATTTCAGTATTATTGTTATTATTAAAACATTTATAAAATAAAACAAGTGAAGAATTCATTCCCGTAACTTTAATCCTGTGGTTGGGACAAGACCGGCTTATTGGGATGAGAGAGCTGGAGATGCAGGTGCAGGGGAGTCTGGGCTTGGAGAAAATACTCGGGTCACTGTGTCTGGAGTGGTAGATGGTGCTGGAGATTGCTTCTTGAAATAAAGATCAAGGCCAGACTGGACAGTTTTTTCCTTCTTCGCTTCTTTCGCTTCCAAAGTCTCCCTGTAAAAAGTGAGCTGATCCATGACCCCTCTATATATCTTTGTGTGCCATTCAATGTTGGGGTCCTCAGCCTCCAAACATGCCAACCCCCTCTCTATCAAGGACAATCTTTTGACAAGCCTTTCACTCTTAATAATCTTGGCTGTGGGACTGGGGCCTCTTCCTCGTCCTCGATCATCTGCTTCACCAGCTGAATGAGGTCCTCTTCAGATAACTCCTCTCCATGGCATTCCAGCAGCTTGTTGACATCATCAGCAACCACGTCCAACTTTAGTGCCTTACTTATTCCAGAAATCACGTGTTCAAGGATGCGTTCCTTATCCTTTATAACGATAGCGACCGTTAACCGACTAAGTCCAAGCGAGAGATAGATGTTTGTTGGCGATTCTCCATTTTGTGACCGCTTCACTATGTCTAATTTCACTTCCATTGTGATGACTTTCCTTTCTTCGATTCATTGCCATCAGAAGAATCAACTTTATGCTTGTGAGCCATAATAAAGGGCAAAAAGATAAGCTAAAGGAAGAACAGCGTAACACAACGGTGGTCTCCAGCGTATACCGGCCTAAGCATGTTGCGCGCTTTCACTGTATTCCAATGCCACACCGAACAATAACAAAAAGTAGTACCTGCTTGCGTCACACACCAATGCCGTATTCATCATTACATCGGGTCAGCGGTTCTATGTCCAAATTAGGGTCATTATTTTAAACGTTCTTAAGATCGGATTTGGCATAAGTTGTGTCCGTCATAACTCGGGGACGTCCTGTATTTCCTAAAGTATGTGGCCACCTGGCCATCACACCCATATGGAGGTCTTCCTGAAACTATTGCCCCAAAGCTAAAAGCATACAATTGCACAGAAAGTATAGCATTAAGATTTTTGCACAGGCACTAAAGGTCCTAAACATGTTCCAGTTTCAGCATGACATTGCCCCAATGTCCCCCCATTGTGTACAAATCATATACCCATCATATCATACCCATATTATTAACTTTAAGAAAAAAGATATACAAAAGCTCCCTTCATCAAGATCAGTGATTGCATAGTCACAGACCTAAAAGTGTGGTTGAAACAGGCCTAACACATAATACCCAGATTCTCACAGCATAAAAGATAATCCAACAACATAAAAGAAAATTGGATAACGATAAAATATTTCGGTAAAATTACAATGGAAATGTATTTCTTCAAAGAGCAGTATGGTTGCACAGTGGGTAGATTGCTGCTTTACAGCTGTAGGGCTCCAGGTTCTATCCTGAGCTCAGGTTAATATCTGTGAGTGGAGTTTCTCTGCATGTTCTCCCCATGTCTGTGTGAATTTCCTGCACATCCCGCAAGTTTTCTTCCACCTCCGACAGACAAACCAGCAAGTGGATTGACTATGAAATTTTTTTTCTTAAGTGCGAATGACTGTGTAAATGTTTGCACTTGGCGCAATGGACCCGTGATGGTGTCCAAGGCAAGGCCTTTTCCTACCTCACACCCAGCATTCCCAGTACTGTCTCTCCATCCATGACCCTAACCAGGATAAAGCAATTACTGTAAGTATGTGAGACTAAGAGAGAGATTTTCACATAAAATAACATGACTGTTGTTTATACTGTCATGAAAAAAATATGATTGCAAATGACATTTATCCGAAGAAAAAAAAATATTGCTAAAGTGCAGCTCATTCATCCGTGAGGACATGTGCTACCTCTGTATAGGATCAAATAAAGCTTGTTAAAGCTTAATGTGTGTGATCACTTTTTGCATGGTTAGCTTAAAAGGTACCTTGATTAGCAACAGCAGCGTTGTTCAGTGCGCTTCAACGGGCTTTCAACTCTACAGCACACTTTGCATTTAAACACATCACAGATACACATCTCACACTCATAACATTCACATAAGTCAGTTTAATATTATGCAGAAGGGTCGCAGGGAAGCTGACTTCAGCCAAAAGGCAGGCCACACCCTGGCTAATGCAGAGATCCTCACTTACATTCATACTCATTTAGAGTGTCTTGTTGACCTAATTTGCATGTTTTGGACTGTGGGAGAACATACAATTCTGCACGAGAAGATCATCCAAACTTCACACAGAAAGTTCCCAGCCGGCCACCAGGTTCAACACTGCTTCTTCTTAAACGACAGCGCTAATAGCTGCTCCCCTGTACTGCCCAGAGAGGGTCATTGCTGTATATTAATGTCAACTTCTTTACCTCTCCAGATTATTTGTCATTTCAACCTTTGCTACCTTTCTACATAAAAAAAACAAACACACAAAAAAAAAACAACCCAACAACTGGATATACATGTAAATTTCTGCATGCGTTATATTCTGATGGTCCAATACAGACAGTTTTGCATGTTATTTAAGTTTGTTCAGTCAAGCACACTATTTTGGTTCAGGACGTCTCAACATCTCTACAATCCTTCAGCTAGACATGCTGCAGTTTAGTAGCAAGCTACGTTTTTAAAAGAATTAAAAAAAAAAAAAAATAGGACAAACGTGCAATTAGATAGATCATATTTTTGAACTTATGTGCAAGTAATATAATAGGATCGTGTTTTTGTCCTGTAACTCTAATACTTAAAATAGGCCTTCTCTATGTCATCAACATTTGTGACATAACTGTAGATTTATGGCAGATTCTGAACAGAGTTGATCACATGTCAACTGGACGCTACTACATTGAATTACATTGCATCGTATCACATCGTAACAGATTCACTTGTGACGTCAATATCAAATTGCTGCCTTTAGCATTAAAATCAACCTGTGTCATTTTGTAGCAGGTGCAGTGGTATCATGAAATCTCGAACCTTTGACTTAAGAATTAAAAATCATATAATTCTATATAGAATCCAGAGATTTGCATTTGCCATCAGAAAACATTACTTTCTTTCTTTCCTACAAGTTAGAGTTTTACATTTCAGGTTTGACAACAAGCTCAGAACAATGCACTTACACCCAGTAATTATTTACCTTTTACACCTCAACAGCCATGAGTCAGGCTTTTTTAGCCTAGAAAACCCAGTGGTGTGTGCTTTAAGCAGTAATTTAGCACATGTTGGTGGGTGGTCAGGTTGGAAACCTACCTATTTGGATATTACACTCTGTAAGAACAGGCTTCCCGTTTGTATGTGTTCAAAGTGTTACTACTAACACCTCTACATTCAGAGAAAATACAAATAAAGACACCCTGTACAAAGTGTACCTTTTTTTTTTTTATAAAAAGTATTATCCTGCAAGGATAATATATGCTGTAAGACCATAGGACTAATGCAAATTAGCAATGACTACAGAATATATATATATATATATATATATCACAGAAGGACCAATAGAAAGGCTCACTGTGATTCATAGTGATTCACATCTTTTCTACACATATGGATGACTAATTGGCTTGTCACCGGCCAGTCAGCTTTACATTACATTAATTCCTAGGTTTGAATACCTTTTCCTCATGGAGGCGGTATGGATGTCCAGCGGGGAAGTTGCAGAGGTAAAATCAGTTCATGGTTGATATCTAAGCACATTTGCTTGTAGACTTGACTATGGGAAATACATCCTTCTTTCCAAGTTGGTTATTTATTAGGATAGTGAGAGATGCTTCAAGTCTCTTGGAGCTGGGCATTGATTTCAACCACATTTCAGCTCATGTAAGAGAAGAGCAATGCAACTGAAACACTTCCGTGACTAAAATGCTAATTTGAGAAAATCCTCCCGAAATAGAAGAAGCCGGAAAAATGGAAGAAAAACTCTTTAGATTTGTTGTGGAATATGGAAAGGAGATTCACAGAAACGTTAAAACTGACAATGATACACTTCTTCATTATTAACTGAGGCTAAGGGTACCCCACATCATTGACTTAGTTAATGAAACACTAAAATGGCTCAGGGGTTCCAAAGGTCCCAGATGAATAAGGCGTGCACTAATGCCTCAGAACTCAAATACGTCAATACAATTAACAAGAATGTACTGCTCTTTTTTTGCATTCAGATCCCAACCACAAAATACTGCCTGGCAAAACTCTTTGGGATTGAAATATTATTATTCATCAAGGCTATTTGCTAATACTCAGCCCATAGCCAATTGCTTTTTATTCACAGCAGTGCCTTTCTTCACTGTTAGTTAGATGTCGCGAGAGAATCATCATCAGCACTGACTCTTCATTTGGCTCTGGATGGTTTCAGGGATCAGTGCTTATAAATCTGGTCATGGGACCTTTTGTAAAAGAGAAACTGCCTGCATGTCACAATGCAGTCAAGCATGCAAAGGTGTGCACAGAAACATCAAAATCTTATTACCTCTTAATCTCCAGTTGCACTTATATGAATTAAACCTTCACTATAGACACCAATCATGTTACTGGTTGATCAAAAACATTTTAGGCATCAACGCACGTACAAATACAGCAGCAGGGAGGATAAAAAGTAGTCTAACACCACGGTCTTATTAAGTAAAGTTTTCAACTCTGCACTTCACTGATTTTGAGCTTGGTCTTCAGAAATTTTGACAACATTTAAAAAAAAAAAAAAAAAAAAAGCTTCTCTTTAAAGTTCAGTTCTGGGTTTTTCACAGAGGCCAAGACTAATTAGCAGCCATCTGATTCTTAAAGTTTGAGGAGCCTATTGAAAATAAGGTGTGATTGGGATCCTGGACTCCTTTTTAACAAGAACCGATGCATAACATTTAAATATGTTATTAGGTTGTGCATTAAATGAAAGCAAACAGCAATAACATATAGCCAGCTAAGCCTCATTTAGCTCCACTCCAGGGAAATACTAGCTGGAGGGACATTGCCAACTTAAGAATTACTTGCACTCTTCAAATGAACGGCCAGGAATACCTGTATAAACCAATAATTAAAATTTTCTACTTAAGTAATTTTCCTCTAGCATGAAATTAATTGATGAGAGCAGTCTATATATGGATGGAAAAGATATAAAGGAATTGGAAATGTTCTGCACAGAGACATGACCCAGGATCCCTCTAAAAGAGCTTTGCAACCTTATTGAATATTGTAGCGAAAGTTTCACTGCTGTTGTTCTCTCCAGAAGAGACTTCATCAAATATTAATTGCAAGGGTGATGATCATTTCAAAATAGTGGTTTTGAGGAAAAAAGTTGCAGTATGTCAGAACTTAACTTTCCTTCCTTACTTATTTTTATCCTTTATGGTTGATATCAATATGCAAAATGAATAAATAATGTCTTGCAATACAGTGCCTACATAGCAGCCTCACGACTTTAGTATCTCCGCACCATACCTTGGTTATTTGTCAGTGTGAAACTATGCTCTACATATGTTCCTCAGATTTTTAGTTGTATTATTTGTTTTATTTATTTTTCTGGCTACTTTAAATTGCCTGCTAGGTGTGAATGAGGTGTGTGTGTGTGTGTGTGTGTGTGTGTGTGTGTGTGTGTGTGTGTGTGTGTGTGTGTGTGTGTGTGTGT
>JAQMCW010000002.1:15816530-15834712 GCA_030068335.1 Chrysichthys cranchii
ATGTATATATAAGCCTCATATTCAGGGATTTGTACAGGCCTAAAACAGGTGATTTCAGCCTTCCTAGACTGTAACATCCTGACCTTTATGATTTCTTTTGTGCATTTTCTTCCTGGCCATAAAGACTAAAAAAAAAAGTCTGCTTGTGTCATTTTATGACAGCCTTTATTAAAGGTGAAATAAGTTCTGTTTTAGAAATAACCCTTTTTTGCGATAATGAACTAAAGAGAGGGTGATGAGCACAATTCTAAGGAACACTGGACTGAAAGTGAAACAGCCTTTAGCCGTCCTATACGCTTTAGCTCATGGGGTAATTTTAGCCTTTTTGCAGTCCAAAGAAATTTAATCCGATAAAAATGACGTGTCAGCCCGCTGTCACATTTTCCTAGTGAAGCTGCCCGCAGTAAATTGATGGATGCTGGTCTCAAAATTAAAATAAAAGTTTTTCATGATTATTTATAGGCTAAATTAGCATGGTAAAAATAAAATCCTGACTGTGATTAATGCATTCCCTTTATGGGCAAACAAATGTCCGCTTGCTTTGCTGTTGGCCCGTTATTTTGTTAGTCCACTGCAGGAAAACTTTTGCACAAACGGCTGACACGGCTCTTCGGCTGCATAATTGTTGCTGACAGCCATAAATTGACTGTGTCGAATTAAGCACATCTGTTTATCCTTTTCGATTGACAACCGATTTAGTATGTTAATACCTCAGTATTGATCAAGCGCAAGCGTTCTGTTCTGATCAGTGTGGCAGGGCAACTTTGTGGCTGCACTTTATAACGTCGAAATAGATTTGACCTCTAAACTTCACTCTATCACTCTATTAGAGGTTCCCAGTGCTATTTTGCATACGTCTTTACACCTTTGATTTGAGATATAGTGAAATAAGTCAGCGGTGGTTGTAAAAGTGCAACTTTCCTTGCACAATACAGCCATCCACTTGAGTGTACTAGAAATTCATAGCTGCCTCTACTATATTCATGGAGTGTTAAAGCAGAATAATGAATAAAAAGAGTCACGCATGGATGTGAAGCTTGACATCCCTAGTAGAGAGGAGGGAGAGTAGGTAGGGGAGGCAGCTGGCAGGACAGAGAATGGCGTGGCTGATGGCAGGAGGTTGAGGGTGAATTCAAATAAGACACTGAAATGTCAAAGAAATGAGGTACATTCAAACCGATTGGGAGCACGAAGCTCGACTGATAAAATGAACAAGTTGAAGCGAGTGACACGCTTTAGGCACTTGTCCCAGATTAACTTCCATAAGCACCTTTAATAATTCTGTGCAACGCCTCCTTGGTTTAATTACAATTCTGACTTCGCTCAGAGGTTATAATCTCCGAATATCATGCAGAATTCACCACCCCAGCTGCCGAGGCAGGAGACACCATACAGACAATTATTCAAAACAGCCATCCCATTGCAATGTAAGCTGAAATGCTCTGGGGCTGCGGAGATATTTTCTTCCTTGACAGCTTGGCTCATAATAAAAACAGGCAGCTCAGTCCATCACATTGTCATGTAAAGCGATCCAGAGTCGGTGTGTTCCTCGGCTCAGACTCCAGAGGGATGGGTGGCTTTTGCCTACCCTGTGGATTCCATGGTCCAGCGCTCAAAATAGATCATCGGAACCCATTGCAAGCGGAAAAAGCATCCTCTGTGACACACGTGATTCCTCTTGACACGGGCTCCCAGTGCACTGGCAAGCTGGAAGTTTCTCAAAGATTGAGAAAGTTGAACCTTCAAAGCCCCGCAAATCTATCTGGGGTGGTGGAGAGAGTTTTGAGAGTTATTCCCAAGAGGAAATCTGAGTGTAAAATGGCTATACATGTTTTGCAACAAGATAAACTGTCCTAAATATAGGGAGGAATGGCATGTTTTGCTCCCTTGTGGAATTGACTAATCCCAGCTCCGTGTCCCCGGACTGAAAAGCTTCTTACAAAATGCTAAACAGTGCTCACTTTTGAGCGAATGCTGCGTTATGGTGCATAGTCCGTCTGCACCGTTGGGTTCTATTTTGGCTTTGTATAGTCAGCAGGACCGTATATGTCATTTTTTTCCCTCCAGAAATGCTTGCCTACACTGAGGAAACAAGCAGTCTTGAATTGTAGCCTATTGTATCCTATTGATCAAAAAAGAAAGTTTGTTTCAGTCATGTTGAGGACATTTTGAAGGCTTCTCAGTGCCACTCCTAATGTAAGACCGAGCAATGTTCAAGAATCTAGATCATCTTTTCATCTTTTATTCACCACAATGTAATGCGTTCCTTCACCAGCAAGTTCTCGTCATTACACATTTGTTGGGCACAGCCTCGGACTGACTGCTTCAGGCTAATCATAGTACAGTAGGTGTATTATAATTGCTCGCTCTTGCTGGCCGAAAAAGGTCTGAACTTCAAAGCCCAGAGAATTATGACCGCCATGTATTTTTTTTCTTTCTTTCTTTTTTTTAATGCACCAAGCTACCAATTTGTGAATCAGTGTAAAGAATAAGCTGGCCATTGATCACTGCCATGTAAATACTGTGTACAGATCTTTTCTATCCAGCAAACCTTTAATGAGCCTCTCCAGAGGTCCGCTACAGATCGCGGGCTCTGAGTAACACAACATGCCCTGACAGCACAGACAGACCTGAGCTCACCGGTGTTCTCTCACATCAAAACAGGCTCTGTGACCCTATATATGCGAAGAAGTCTTCTTTTTGGCAGAGAGCTGATGGAAGTGCAGTGAGAAATGTCATGCTCATTTCATCAACTTATCATGCATATTTGATGGAGAGAAGCCAATCTTCATGGCTGGACCGTCTGCTACCAAGGCTGGGAATATGTGATTCAGAGACGGACGTGTCAGTAGCCTGGGTGCCCAGGACAAGCACATTTCTTGTCCAGTCTATTAGTTTTTCATATGTAGAAACATAGGTATAACGAGTTACTGATTTTTGCAAAATAAAATATTTTGTATTGTACGTAGCGATGTTTAACATAATGAATGCATCCTACTCATTCAAAACTGACAACATGCTGCACAAAACATATCACATGAGGCATGGCATGCTTTATTTATTTATTTATTTTTTTTTAAATAATAATTGGAATAATTTGGAATTGCATTAAAGGATGAGAGATGATCTTTTGAGTATCAGGGATGTTAAGGATAAAATCCAGAAAACTAAATCCTGCTATATGTGAGAGTCACCTCATTGTTAAAATATCAAGGTAAAGAATAAAAAAAAAAGAATCTAAAAAAAAAAAGCATTTAAAAGTGCGATACAAAGAGACAACAGCACATCTCGTAGCCAAAATGTTCGCTAATGGATTTCTGACCCAGGAGCGTCAACGTGCTGAATGGGCTAGCTAATGAATTTATGATTTGTCCACCCTAGTGTTCATTAGAGCTCCTTAAATCTGCAAATAATTAATCACATTAGTGTTATGAATAAGGAGGATCTTATTTGTGTCCCTCCTTTCAACTATTGAAATATTTATTGAATATTCTTTAAGGAAACTTTCACAAAAGAGCATTTGATTCTTGCTGCACTTGTTCTGCCATCAAATATTAGAGCCATTAATACGCTGCAGTTATATTTAATGCAACCGTCCTTCAGAAAAGGCCGCGCAAGAATCCGTCAACTCTTGGGGCAAAGCTCTTTGGAGTCAGGCGAATTAAAGATGCATAGATTGCACTTTTTAAACTTTCATATTGTTGCCATTGCTTTGATTAGACGAAAGAAAACTTGACTAGAATGGCTTTTCAGTGCATCTGGGGAAATTACACAAATCACATTTCCTTACAGAAATAGCACAGCACATGGAACTGTGGAACAGTAACAATACCCAGACTTTGGGAGTGTTAGGCATCTTCCCTATCGGTTTTCAATTACTTTTCCCACACATAGTCAAGGCCTGGACACTCTGGCAGCATTTATTTATATACTCACATGTAAGGATTGGTGTAGCTAATTTACAGGAAGCACAACATTACAAATTCAGTAGTTAGGTCAGGATATGCCAGAAACATGTCTCTGTAGTCTTCTAGGGGATGATTATCCTGACTTACGTAGAGCGGGGGTCATCAAATAGATTTGATATGGTCAACTTCTCATTCTGGTTAAATACTACGTATATGAGATAGCAATTGTCATCTAGAGAGTGGAGACTTGCCTCCAATTTATACCATCAGTTCTCCCTCATTTACATTATAATTCTTTACGGCTTTTGCGAAATGGTATTTTTCACCTTGTGATCAGGAAGATGTCACCTGCACCTGCACCTGCACCTGCACACAGACACAGACACACACACACCATGTGTGACACCTTAAAGACAGTATCAACTGTATGTCGTTTTTTATATAGGACAGTGTTCAACACTTTCCTAATGTATATTCAGTACTAGAATTTTTTCTAGTGATTCTACATTATTGTAATATATCTATATACTGTATATGTTGAAAAATCATTTGTGCAACAGATTTGGCCCTGAATCAAGTGATACAATTAATGCATTGTGGGTAACTTTATAAAATACACTCATCTTCTCAGCCGTAGCCGGAGTGGGAGCTTATATATAATAAGATACTGCTATCAAAGATAGCATCAGACATGACCTGATTTTTGACTAAGAATGTTTTTTTTTTGTGTGTGGGGTTTTTTTTTTGTGAATATCATGGATATCATCAGTAGAACTACCCCAGTAGCTGAGCTTCACTGTTACTCAGAGTAATTGTAAAATGTAGCTTCATCAAATTAAAAAAAAAAGAAATAAATTAAATAAATTAATTTATTCATTCATTAATAAATAATCCCCTTTGTTTCTTTCTTAAAATAAATAAATAAATAAAACAGCTTACTTTTGTAATCATGTTTTTAAAAAAAAAAAAAAAAATCAACATTGGGCTTTTTTTTAATTGCTTTTTCAAATGTTTTATATTGTTGCTGCACTTTTGCAGTTGTTTTGCGTGTTCCAGGTTTAATATATGGAGAACTAAATATCTAATTGGTGTATTTTACGTGCCTATTTGTTAGAACCATTTAATTTGAAAATAGCCCAAAAATAAGACAGCACTGGGCTGTACGTTTGCTTTTTGTCTCAAAGTGGTTAACAACATTAATTAGGGTGGTTGTCAACGTTAAGTGAACATATACCAGCTCCTTGTCCATACAATAATCATTTGATGTGGAGCACCAAAGGTTAATTGTGTTGAACATGTTAAACGTTGATATATCCAAAGATTGTATATGCAGCCATTCTCTTCATCTGTTAAGATGTGAAAGGTCATTTACAACAACAAAAAAAGAGTAGAGCAAAGAACACTAATTATAGCCAAATGTGTAATTGTGTGTTACATGGTTTCGTAATACAACAATTATCTTTTCCTCTTCTCTCGTCTTCCCTTATTACCATAGAAATTACAGACCTTCCAAGACAACTCCCCACCCACTCTGAGCATGGACTTGTTGAGTGAATCCCATGTGCTGGTGCTTTTCCTCACCTGCCTGGTGTCGCTGTGCTGGGCCCAGGAGAAGGATTACACAGTGAAGGAGGAACAGCCGGAGAATGTGCGCATCGGGAACCTGCGTAAAGATTTGGACCTAAACCTGGATCCCAACGTTAAGCTGTCCTCAGCCCTGGAGTTCAAGCCCGTCTATAAGTCAGGAGAAGTTCCCTTGGTGAGGGTGGAGGCCAGCACGGGTGAGATTTTCACGACGTCAAACCGCATCGATCGTGAGAAGCTGTGCTCCGGTGTCTTCAATGAGAAACGCTGCTTCTACGAGATCGAGGTGGCTGTGCTGCCCGACGAGATCTTCCGCCTGGTGAAGATCCGCTTCCTCATTGAAGACATCAATGACAATGCGCCTCTGTTCCAGTCCACGGTCATTAACATCTCCATTCCCGAGAATACAGCCATCAATAACCGCTATCCAGTACCTTCAGCCTTCGACCCGGACGTGGGGCTTAATGGCATCCAGCATTATGAGCTCGTGAAGGTGGGTGCACTGGTCTCTTGTGATTTGTTTAATTGCTACTGCCATTTATTAGATCCTGAAGGAATGTGTAAAATTGTAATATTGGTTTTAGGCTCAGGATTCCACAAGTAATTTATGGAGTTTATTTATAGTAAGATATTGATTGCAATGAAAAATATGAAAACAATATACAGATTTTTTTTCCTTCGATTAATGCCTCAGTATACCCTTTCTAACCTATGTAGTAAGAATGGAATATTTCCCGTTAAAGAATAAACACCACATAATGTGGCAAAGATTAAGTTCATCTCCCAGATTTTTTTCAAGTTCCTTGAATGCATTGGGAGCGCAATTGGACACCTTGTTTTACTCTGACTGTAGAAATTTATTTCAAAAACGACATGACCTATTCTTATTTATCTAGTCAAATATAATAATATAATTTGTACTGAAGTATACACGAAGAATAAACAAATATCCCCAGGCAAGGGTGCACTCAGGATTATCCTGGGGTTTGATTAAGACCATAACACACTTTAAAACAAAAAAGGCATGACTGCCATTAATATGTGAAAGAGTAATTTGTATCTTCTTGTGAGAATTAGCAGAATCCATGCCTTCCATGTCTGATTAAGTCACCAATTTGCATTTTTAAAGAGCTATAGCTGCCAAGGCATCTCTAGTGCACCACTCCATTGCTTGTGCTTGGAACATGACCAAAGTAATATTACAACATAGCTGCGTATTAGAATAAATATGTGCTATGTCTTCTTTTGGCTGGAAAATTCAGTTTATTCTTTTTTGAACTTGAGAACAGTCTCTTAGTTCCAAATTGGATATGCAAACATAAATCAAAGGCAAGTTCAGTCACGGTGGGACCAAGTGAACGCCGAATACAGGCATGAGGATGTATTTCTGTCCTCTGAGCTTGCTGTAAGCACTGCTTGAGTAGCATCTGACCGTGAATCCACTTCTTGGACTGGGTATAGTCCTTTGACAGATAGCAAGTGTGAGCCTGTGATCTCTCACACAGTCCTACTTTACCCACTGAGACGAGCTGATCTACAGTGTGGCGAAGCTTGATTAGCATCATAGCAGTTTCTGCACGTACAGCGAGAGGCTCTGCTCTGAAAGAGCTATGCCAGAGATCCTGTTTTTACTTTGTTGCTTGCTCACGGCATATTTTGAAAAAGAGGAAGCCTTGACTCATGACACCGGTGCGAATTCTTGCCGAAGCCAGTTTTATACCACAAGCACTGTAGAATTCTCAAACATGGGTGTCAGAAGGTGTTGATAAATTTTCTATAACCACATGGCTCTGATCACATGGCTCTGTTACACATAGGTTTATTATATTAAGCAATTGTCTTAATACTTTATCATTCCTATAGTAACAGCTCATTTACAGGGACTCGTGTGGCCAATGCCAAAGGTGCTTCATATGGTAAGGTTTTCTGTAAGGAAATGTTTATTTAACATTAATGGTGGGAGTATCCAGGGTCACCGAGAGTCTTCCCGATAGACAACTTTGCACACTTTGGAACATGAGAAGTTTTTTTTTTAAATCTTCAAACTTCAAGACACGAAAAAAGAGAGGCTGGTGAAGGGATGGCTATTTATAGCTGCTATAATGTAAGTGATAACAGGAACTAACTTGTCATTGGGAAGTTTCACACCTTTAGTTATAACTATGAATGGATAAAAGGTATGTGTGTGGTAGGTGTTACTCATTTATCAATTAAAAAAAATAATAAATCGTTGTCGTACTCCAGGGTGCTTTTGTATGAAACAGATCGACTCTAAGGTATTAATGCTTCACGTTACCCCGTCATCGATTATTTTCATGTAGCAGCACAACCCATCATGTTTCATTCCTTATTTAACTCAGGTGCCATATTTATTGTTCCATCAGCGTCAGTGTTGCTATGTCACCTGGAATGGTGGACACATCAAGGTCAGTCTGGTGAAAGTAATACTATGCATTGCTAGGGGAGAGCTTTCCATTAGATGAGATTTTATCACTTAAAGAGAGCCCTTTTTTACAAGTTCTGTCTAGAGGCATGTGGATCAGATCAGGCTCATGGGATAAAAATATTGACTTTTCTGTTGCGGGTTCCACCCCACTCATTGTTATTTTCACTCCACCATTTAAGCACTCTAACCCCACATTAAGATACCTATCCCTCCCTTTCCACCACTTATATGGCTCTTGGGGGAACTTTCACTATATGGTGGTTCTGTACTTAAATAAACCCCCTACAAAAGGCTTTTCTTATTATACAAGCCAGGATCTCATTACATCTGATGCTGTGTTGACATTGGTGTTTGCTTGTTCCGTAAAGCTAATTTGTATACATATTTAATTCAGCACTTACATTGTTGTAGCTGTATCAGCAGCAGCCAAGGAGGTGATGCACTCATTAAAACATTAATGATCAAGAAGTGACAAGTGAAGCAGTGACTGGCATGCCATGAGACCTTTCTTAACATTTCCATACCAACCAAGCTGTAATGAGCTGTCCTCTTTTTGAACAAACTAATTATCATGAGGTATGAAGCTGAACAGTCCAGAAGTTTGTTACCTTGGGGACAAACAGGTTGTGAGAAAGAGCACTCAAGGTCTGTGGATAGTCATTAGCACAGTGTGTTAAGAGCTTTTCTTTGTTTCATTTTTTGGGATGGGGGTGGGAGTGGAGAGGGGAGGGGGGTCTGTATGAGTAAACATACAAAATGGATCAAGTGCAAGCTTGATGGGCATGGCTGACTAATTTCTGTTAGTGCTCTGGACAGAACACAGGAGGCTTCCAGCCATACTGCTCACTTTCATTTGATTCCAGTTATCATTTGGGGCTGAATTTTGGCTGGGGGCTGGTCCAGAGAGACAGCGCTTGTGTTTTGGTCTTTGCCAAATGGTTTAAACTGGATCAGAGTTGGTAACAAAAGGGAAAGAGGGAGCACATGGTCAGAGGATTGGGAAAGAAAGTGTTTTAAGTCTTTACAGCCTCATTTGTTGGACTGCACTTGAGGTCTAGCGATGTATTTGTACATACAATGGCCTACATACTTACATGCATGCTATATTTAGATTTTTACTTTCCCTGGTAACCTAATGCAAGGTCGTTTTATTGATTCATAATTCTAGGCGAGTCACAGATTAAGCAGTCTAAAACAAATCCTTTTTTTTCATCCCTGATATTTTGGGGTACATTGTCACTATTGAGTATTTCTCCTGATTGCATGTAGTAAAGCTCATATCAATTTCAGCATCTTCTGGGTGTTATCCTCCTAAGAAACAGATTCACCTTATGTGTTTCTTTTAATAAGCTGCAGGTCAGTGGGTATAAATATGTAGAGAATCCCAACAAGCATGCATATTACTTTCAGATGATTGTCACTTCCCTTGGGCTGGTGATTCATGCTCTTTTGACTCTTTCTTAGCCTGCCTGAAGGTAATCACAATCCCCCAGCTTCATTCTGTATGGGCTAAACTGGAACAAAAGTGTTGCTTGATAACTCATGCAGCCCTTGGCCATAGAAAAAAAAAATCGAGTTCTATTAGGTCCAGTGGGTATTGTCTGCAGCTGTGCATGTAAACACAACCAGATATAGACCACTAAAAGTTCGACTAAAAGATATTGTCTTCACATGCCAAATAACCATTGGCAATGCCATTGAAATAGTGTAAATGAAGAGAGAAGAAATATACAATGCAGTCTACAATTTTGAAAAGAAAACAGCACACTGAATATTTGCGATATAATAATAATAATAATAATAATAAGGTGGCACGGTCGGGTTAGGGCTAACCCTCACAACAAGAAGGTCTTGGATTCGATCCCCGGGGTCAACCTTGGTACCTTGGAAATATGAAGCTAAATAAAGAAAGAAATGGAACTGTCTCTTGTAATGTAGCAAAGAATTAATATTCAGCCAAGTTGACAATAAAAAAAATGCATGGTCTACTAGATTCAAGTTTAAGCAGAAGAACAGGCAGAAGAATCAACAAAGCTTTACTCTGAGCTCATACCAGGAGTGAAACTAATAAGAATTGTGGAAAGAATGCCTAACTATCTAAAACTCCAGCAACACTGGCCGAGTAGTAGCAATCTCAATAACGCACGCTTTAATGAAAAAAGGGAACACATCTTGCCATCCATAGTCACTACCCTACCCTAGGTGCACTATGCTCTAAGCAGGGAAAACATGCTGGTGGCAATACTTTCAACTGTGAAACTGGCACTACAGAAACAACAGTATGCTGTACAAAAATGTGGACACAACCAGCTGACCTCAGGCCCTGACTGTTTAAAAGACGAGTGCCACACATCTCTGTTCTTACTCTTCCTCCTTTATTCAAGATCTCCCTTGCAGACTTTATGCCTCTAGCTCTAGTCCTTTCTGTGTCATGCTTGCCTCTTTCACCACATTCTTCATGCTTTCCCTGGTGTCCTTTGGGTTTTTGTACCCTCTCTGTCCAGCAGTGTACCTTAAATAGATCACAATCAAAAACCAACACCCCCCTCCTCCAATCAGTGGGTTCTTTCTGATGGGCCCTTTTCACATTTCTGGAAGTAGCCTTCAGAAGGCAATGCTGCCTCAGCTACAGCAACAGCAATGTAATGAAAGAAAGCCAAATGGAATCAACCACCGTTTATAAGACGTGTTGTAGAAAAACTGTGAACTGCAGTGGAATCAGAGAAACAGTTTGAAATATCAGCCCAAGTATATTTAGGGGGGGGGAATAAACTGCAACTGCAGTGAACAAAGCTAAGCTGACAGACTCTGAAGCTGACCTGGAGTTTACCTCAAGCTTGTGTGGCTCTTCTCATCATCCTCTGTATTGATTGGTACCATCTAGCTTGTTGTTGACTGCATACAAACTCTAAGCAAACAAAAACACTCATAATTCTCACAATGAGTGTGATCTCAGCACTCATTTAACTAGAAATACATTAGCAAAATAGTACTCGCTGTGTCTCAATGAATACTTCCTCGTCAGACGCGGTGCATGTTATGAACTTACATGTGTAGTGCACGAATTTCAACAGTGTAGTGTTGTCTGAAATCTAGCACTGCAAGTTGTGCAAAGGACGATTGCAGCATTTAACCTTGATAGTCATATAACCCACCAAAACTATCTCATGGCTTTTTTTGTTGCTTCTTTAAAAATGGATGGTTGTATACATAGATATTTCACTTGATTGCCATGACTTGCCCGTCTCCAACTGGCTGAAAATAGGTTGCTGGTCCCTCCCCTTCCAATACATAGCCAAGATTGTGACCACTGATGGTGAGAAGTGTGAAGTGTTTCACTCTTAACATTTGAAAAATTTTGAGTACACCATCCGAATACTCTTAGCGCACTGCATGTTGCCATTCTTCTCAGTGTGAACGCACTTATGCACTCAAACTAACAAGTGTAAGAACACAGGATATCAGTCTGTTGCTAACTCTTTCACCTATGTGCAATTTTGAAAAGAACTGAAATGTAATAAGTATGAAATAATGTATAAACAATATCAACTAACCACACATCTAGCTGCTCATTATCAGTGTTAGCTTTAGTTAATGTTACCTTATCATGAGCTGTGAAAAAATTATATAGCAGCTGGCTGTAATTTACTACTTCTGGTTCTTGTGAAAATGGGCTCATTTATCTAACAGTTTGCTTCACATGATTCTGAATAGGTCATGTAGTTAAATTCGTCCCCTTCTTTTTTTCCACCTTTAGTCCTTCCCATGACAAAATATGAGCTAAACATAAAAACCTATTCTGGCAAGTGTGATGTGAAGCTTATCTCCAAATGTAAATGTTCTTTTCTTAGTTTAACACAGACGTGTTTCTGACTGAAAATGCTTCAGAGAGACTTATTGTTGCGCAGATATACTAATACTGAGTACCACATTTGCCTGTGTCATTCTCCTTTACTTTACCTCCTGAAAGGAGAGAATGTGTTGACAGCTTTTAGCTTCATGTAGCCTGATCTGTAATCATAAATATTAGCGCTGGTTTTAAAAGCAAGGCAATTACTTTGAACAGTCAAAGCTGGCTTCTCATGGGGATTACATGTGCATTTCTGTTTTATTTTCCTTAGGCATTAACCCTCCTTTTGAGAAAAGCTTTCCTTTTAAAAGCTCTGTATTTTCAGTCTGTAATTTATGGTGGTCCTGCAGCATATTTAAAATAGAAGCTTATCTATTTGACTTCCTTTTTTTTTTTTCCAACTGTCTTTCTATGCACTCTAAAATGGAAGAACGGTCGTTAATACACTACGTCAGCCTCTTTGTAGTAAGGTAAAATTGAAAGGTTAAGCCTCATTTTAGGTGTAGCACTGAGACTGTGGAGAGAATCAGCCTCCATTTACATTTGCATTAATAAGCTGGGCAGTTTGACTTTGCTACTTGCACATGTTTCCCTTGTTTGCTTTATAGTGCTACAGTAATATTGGATTTGAGCATTAGCTTTGTTTTCTAAATCTGTCAAATAAGTTTACCATCATTAAGAGGAGGGAAGAAATGCAAATTATGCAAAATGATATTCAGTAAAAGGATGTGTTGTTATGACTTCCAAAGCAATTTCGGTATTAGTTTCTATTTAGGCAAACAAATATAGGATGAAAATTGAATTCTGTCTAGTTTTTCTTTTTTCATAAGAACTGTCTTGATTGTTTACCATGTTGTGGACTTGATTAACTTGGATTGAAAAAGAGCACAAAGCCCAAACTGTAAGACACCTACTTTATATAAGCCATCGGGTTTGCATAAGCCTTTATAAGTGGATCACATCCCCTTGTTGTGTTTTAAGTCAATATTTTTTAGATATTTTGCACTGTCTAATAGGATTAAAGAACTTTATCCTTACAGTTTTTGCTGTTGACCGAATCAACAGCTATTTAATCAAAATTATATGATAATTTTCATATGTGTAGTGACAAGGGGTTGTGTCTTAGGTGTGTATAAAATTATGTAATACAAACCACATTATTTTAGAAAGTAGGGTTTTCGACAGACTGCGTACTATGTATTTTCTTGAGTCAATAAGCAATGTATTCACAACCATATTGTTTTATCCCCTTTTTAGAGTGTGAGTGAGTTTGGCCTGGACATCATTGAAACTCCGGAAGGAGACAAGTGGCCCCAACTCATAGTCCAACAAAATTTGGATCGAGAAACCAAGGACACTTTTGTGATGAAAATCAAAGTAGAAGATGGTGGCACACCTCCAAAATCCAGCACAGCCATTCTCCAGGTCACTGTCTCAGATGTAAATGACAATCGTCCAGTGTTTAAGGACAGCGAGGTGGAGGTGAATGTGCCTGAGAATGCCCCTATGGGAACATCTGTCACGCAACTCCATGCCACTGATGCTGATCTTGGCTCAAACGCTCAGATCCACTTTTCCTTTAGCAATCAAATCTCTTCGTTATCCAGACGACACTTTGCTATTGACAGTTCCACTGGATTGATTACGATCAAGCAGCCACTGGACAGAGAATCCAACCCAGTCCACAAACTTATAGTCCTGGCAAGTGACGGTAGCACCACACCTTCAAGGGCTACTGTCACAGTAAATGTGACAGACATTAATGACAATGTTCCATCCATAGACACTCGGTATATAATAAACCTTGTTAATGGCACGGTATTGTTGTCTGAAAATGCCCCTCTAAACACAAAAATAGCTCTAATTACAGTGACTGACAGAGATGCTGACCTTAATGGTAAAGTGACATGTTACACGGATCATGACGTACCCTTTCGGTTGAAGCCTGTTTTTAATGACCAATTCTTGTTGGAAACTGCAGCCCCCTTAGATTACGAGACTACTCGAGAGTATGCAATTAAGATAGTAGCTTCAGATTCAGGGAAACCTCCTTTAAACACGTCTGCAATGGTCCTCATTAAAATCAAGGATGAGAATGATAATACTCCAGTTTTTCCTCAGCCAGAGATTCAGCTGTCCATTCCAGAGAACAATGACCCTGGCACCCAACTGATAAAGATCAGTGCCACGGATGCAGACAGTGGTTCTAATGCCCTTATTATTTACACCCTTGGCCCAGATGCACCTGATGGGTTTAACATAGATTCACGGTCTGGAATACTCTCTGTTAGCAAGAGGCTGGATAGAGAAAAACAGGAAACCTACTCATTTACAGTCATTGCCAAGGATAATGGTTCTAATCCTCTACAAAGCAACGTCACAGTGAAGCTAATTGTGCAAGACCAAAACGACAACAGTCCAGCCTTCACCCATCCTGAATATAATTTCTACGTGCCTGAGAACCTGCCTTTGTATGGCACAGTCGGCTTGATTACAGTTACAGATGCGGATGCTGGTGATAATTCAGTGGTTACCCTCTCAATTATAAATGGGAAGGACAATTTTATTATTGACCCCAAAACTGGGGTAATTAAACCAAACATTACATTTGACAGGGAGCAGCAAAGTTCCTATACCTTTATAGTCAAAGCTGTGGATGGAGGATTAATTCAGACAACTTCATATGCCAAGGTTACCATAAATGTCGTTGACATTAATGACAATAGGCCAGTGTTTGTCATCCCACCGTCCAACTACTCTTATGACCTAGTCCCTTTCACAACCAGCCCAGGCTCGGTTGTCACCCGAGTGTATGCCATTGACAATGACACTGGCATGAATGCAGAGCTGCAGTACAGCATTATTGGAGGGTCTCCAAGAGGACTGTTTGCTATTGACAAAACTACAGGGAACATTACTTTGCAGGAAAAGATTGTTAATGCTGATCAAGGCCTTCACAGGTTGGTGGTAATGGTCAAAGACTTAGGACAGCCAGACCCATTGCATGCAATCGCACTTGTTCACTTGTTTGTGAACGATACTGTCTCCAATGCTACATTCCTTCAGGAGCAAGTTCGCAAGAGTATGGAGACCCCTTTGGACAGAAATGTTGGAGACAATGACGTAATCCCTCAGACTAATGGCTATGTCATTGTTGTGATAGCCATAATTGCTGGGACTATGACCGTCATATTGGTGATATTTGTGACTGCTTTGGTACGGTGTCGACAAACACCCAGGCACAAAGTTGTTCAGAAGGGCAAGCAAAGTGGTGAGTGGGTGTCACCAAACCAGGAAGGCCGGCAGATCAAAAAGAAGAAGAAGAAAAAGAAGAGGTCGCCTAAGAGTTTGCTGTTGAACTTTGTGACTATCGAAGAATCCAAGTCTGAAGACCCTACCCATGAGCACATCAATGGCACCTTAGACCTTCCAGTGGAGCTTGAAGAGCAGACAATGGGAAAGTATAATTGGGCCACCACACCAACCACATTTAAACCTGACAGCCCCGATTTAGCCAAGCATTACAAGTCAGCTTCTCCCCAGCCTACCTTTCAGATCAAACCAGAAACCCCAGTGGCTCCCAAGAAGCACCATGTCATTCAGGAACTCCCCTTGGACAACACATTCGTAGTTGGCTGCGACTCTCTCTCCAAATGCTCCTCCAGCAGCTCCGACCCCTACAGTGTCTCAGAGTGCAGCTGTCAAGGGAAATTCAAGGCACCCGGGCAAATTCACACCCGACAGGTAATTCACAACTTTCTTTTTAACTCACTTCACTACTCCTGCTTGTTCACTGCATCTAACTGCCCTTCTGTTGGAAAGATTCTGGGTGGAGGTTGGCAGGGGCATGGGCAGGGATTCAATCACACGAAAGCTCAAACATGCATGAATGCCCATCAGCACTGAGTACTGAGAAAACTGTTGGGGGAAAAAAGCTTACACCTAAGGAGAAGGCATCTGTTGTAATTCTGGCTTCTAGCTTTTATCAATCAAAAAAGAGAAGCGTTTTAGTTATACTGAAAAATAAAAACGAAAAGATGCTGAGCTCTTCATGACTAAACAGAATTAGGAAAACTGTCGCAGTCGAGGTTAAACACCAGCTGTAAGACTTTCGGAATGATACATGTGATCGCATTATTCAGTGGACATATCAAGATAAAAATAGTATTATTTTCTTTCAGAATACGTCAGGAAGGTTGCAGTTGTAAAGAATAATTATTAGCTCTACAAAATGAGAGAAACCATCCCTTCAGCATTGTAATGACAAAATGTTTGATTGCAACTGAAATGTCAAAACCAAGTGTCCTTGACGACAAATCAAATCAAAGACTGAGATGTATTCCACAGGCCCAGCTGAACAGATGCATATGGTTAAAGCAATAGTTCCTATAATTAAAGCTGAAACTTGTACAGACATAGAAGGCAGTGTATTTTTTCCATCTCAATTCAAAACAGCTTATTACAAGTTGTTTCAGTGGTGAAGCATCAGTATTAATGACAGACGTGCTCATTTGAATTCTGGTGTATTCTCGCTTGTGAGACCTGATATATGCCAAATGCAAAGTGGCTTAAAAATAAACACAGACTAGGGAAATGAATGGAAATCTAGGATGGACAGAGAGGTGGTCTTGCACTGACAGGTCCTGCTTTAGACAAATACTGAGTTGTGTAATTGTGGGTCAGAATAATCAAGGAGAATGCAAAGCTTTCCATCTCAGAGACTTAAAAAGACGATGCAGATTCATCAATAGGTTTCAAGACACTTTGTCAGCCACTTTTTTTTATTTTTTAATGAGTCTTTGTAATATTGACTCATTTGAAAGCCATTTTCAATATCTGGCTATATGCAACATTATGAGTTCTCTATCATCCTTATTGCAGGAACCCAGGCACATGAAAGACAAATGTCATTGAAAATCTGTGTTTTTAAGTTGCTCTTAAATCTCTTCAGTCTCTCTGAATCATTTACTATTTTTAAGGAATTTTGTCATTCAGAGCTGTATTTGTCGCCCTGGTTATTTTTTCTTCTATAATGGCTGTCCATAATCCAGGAAATCTCTCTCTTCATGTTCCTTGCAAATTTGCTCAGATATACAGTATTACATGCCTCATGATTTAAGGTGACACCCACACACAGCTAATAGTCCTTTCTCGCCATCAGCATTTCTTTCAGATTGTGACTAAAAGCAATACTCTGCCACTGTGCATTATATATAAGCCTAGTTACATGGTCAGAATACGAAATTGCACATTATTTGTCTTCATAATTCACTTTAGTTTGGTCAGGACTTTGCGAAACATGCAAAAACGTGCAAGATTTTAAATACTGTGTCAGAATGTAATGAATTAGTAAAGCATCTTTTGTGATAAATAGACTGAAATATATGGACCACATTCCATTTCCTCTGTAATATAACCGCGCATTCAAAGCTTCTGGTATGTTTCCAGCTCCACATTGAGTTTAATGGTGCATTTCAAGAAGAACAATATGTGAGAAAGCACAATACAATTTTCTGGTACATCCTGTAATTGATTAAATTTGACTTGAAAAGATATACACATATTCCCTGATTGTATTAAACTGTTATGACTTTACATCTTAGACAATGCTGTTTTTTAAGCATTCATAATAAGAAGCATGTATAGAATGAAATAGTGTAGGGTGACGTAATCGATAAACCCACTTCAATATTGATGCTAATGGTCCTGAAAGCAGAGTTTAATGGGAATTTTTCTCCCCCTACATTCTTGTCATAAAATGTCGCAATCCATATACACAGGCCATGATAAGTCTCTGTGTTTTTAACATCTGTCAGGAGATCACACGTGATGCAAATGCAGGCTTATTAAAAGATCAAACGAACGATCCAGAGAGCGAAGCAAACTCAGAGTGAAAAGCAGGTAGGCTTGTCTGCAATCGACAAACAGAAGGCATTAAGCTCGAGCAAACTTGTAAACTATGCAGAACTAGAATGTCAATCAGAAGAACAGGCACAGAGCCATCACTGGCAGAAGGCAGGGGCAAGACTTAGCACTTAACAGGGGAATGTCTGCGATTTTAAAGGGATTTGTGTGATTGAGAAAGCATCTACAAGATAAGGAATCATGGGTTATGTAACAAATCAGGTGACGTTGTTTGGAGTTTCTCATCTGATTGAGGATCTTGGAAAATGGAGTTTGTGTCATTGACTGAGTCAAGGCTGGCTGTGACATTTTCATCAGAGTCTGTGAGTTTGAGGCCAATACCCTGGTGATAGAGGAGCTTCAGTCAGAACACGCAACTATTATCTATTTATCTATCTATCTATTTATATCTATATCAATCTATCTATCGATCTATCTATCTATCTATCTATCTATCTATATATATATATATGTATATGTGTGTGTGTGT
>JAQMCW010000002.1:15838295-15859034 GCA_030068335.1 Chrysichthys cranchii
ATCGATAGATAGATAGATAGATAGATAGATAGATAGATAGATAGATAGATAGATAGATAGATAGAACTTTATTAATCTTTCGGGAAGGTTCCTCTGGGAAATTTGGTAATTTGGTAATTATTTCAGGGGCAGTTACAGGAAGTAATATGTTCAAAACCTTTTTTTAAACCTTACATATAAAGGATTAAATAGCACTGAATAAAGACTAAATGCCACAGAAGTGAATAATATGGCACCAGGTGACGAGGTAATATGAATTCAGAAAGTGAAAGGAATGTCACATTCACTTAATGTAATGCAGTGTCACATTAAAGTAACTGAGTGCAAACTGCATCAGTTTAGAAGTTAAATAAATAAATAAATAAATAAAAACATAAAATTATCATAACATGGAAGAACAAATTATGAACACATCTTCTAGAAGAGTTTGTACATTCTTGATTTTGTCCATAAACACGTCTTTATAAGTCTAACTCCTTCTCCGTGTAACAATCATTGGAGTCCAAAAGCTAATCAATGGTATAGACAAACCATTCACCTTTAGTTTTAAATCTATGTACCATCACTATCTATCTATATGTCATTCAAGTTCCTTCATATGTGACTAGACAGCAACCTATCAACTATGTCATTGTAGGTTTCTAGCTTAAATGATGGAATCTAGGCTCAAGAGTAGAATGTTCACCTTACCCTTGAGAAACCATGTGTTCATGTCCTGATGAGGTCACCTGCGGATTCCAAGACAGCACAACTGACCCTGGTCTCTATATTCCCTCTTATAAGAAAGAATTTGAACAGAAATTTGGAGAGGTGCACTAACTTGAACAGGGTGTGTTGGGTTGGTGCTTGTTGGTGCAGCCATGCTGTTTCCTTTACTCCATGGCTACGTGAGGTGTAAACTTCAAAGCAATCAGTTCGGATCACACACTGACATTATATTTAAAATCATAATCTACAAGGGTGGTAGGTAATAATGCATTTGTTTGGATTGGATAAGAGGTCATTACGATTATTAACATATCCTTATTTCTTGAGAATGGTGTTTGTTCTGGGTAAAATTTACTGTAGACCATTTTTTTTGTTGTTCATTTGTTTTCTGCAGCCTCAAGGTCCATATAACCCATTTTCCAGACATAACTTAAACCTATAAGGCACAATATCCCAAAGATGGTCATTACTGCCCTACCGAGTTCTGAGTTTAATGCAACATGCTTGGCATGAGCCTTTTTTCCACACCTGCTGGAAAACATCCTATAGCCTTCTGAGTTCTCATTATCTCGATGTTCTTGTTGATTTAAAAAAAAAAAAACACCTTCACGTCTACTTTCACTGCTGCTTACACCTACAACATTTTGTGAATCCTCTCCTCAGTCACAAATAAAAAAGTCATGTTGAGTAATCAGCATTACATATCAGGAATTTAATCTACTGTGACGGAAATATGTTTGGTATTCTGTAGTTCTGATACAGACATTTTTTTTTTTTTTTTTTACACTTTTTCTCCCAATAACGTAATGAATTCCCCATAGATACTAGATGATCTTACTCTTTACTCTTGGCCATACTTCTTTCTTCTTTGTATTATTATTATTATTATTATTATTATTATTATTATTATTATTATTATTATTATTATTTTAGGTAAGTTATCAAACTGTGCAATCTTTTCCAGCAATAAATCTGCTCATTGAAAGCCAGAAGCTCATCACTATCCTTAAATCAGAACCTTTCATCTTTTTGTTCTTAAGAAACTAGATGCCTCAAGGCTTCTTCTAATATTACCCCAAGAATCTGATGTACCCGCAGCTCTAATTTAGTGCACCAAGGCAATCACGCAGTGTCTGTGGTTCTCACTTACACAAGCTTGTGATCCGAATAGGCTCTGGATGTCTCCAGTTGTAGAACCCAGATGCCAAAAACTGTGCTTTTTTTTTGACAGCAGTTAAAAGCAGGATATCAAACCTCACATAATGAACATCACTAGTGAATAAATATGTTTCACTTCCAGTACCAGTGTCACAGGCAGAAGCTGGGCATTTGGTTACCCTTGGTCATATTACTGTTAAAGGCTGCAGGACTGCTTCTTTTACCTCTTCTACAATGGTTCGAAAGAGTCCATGGTCAGCTGAAATGGAAATTTTCTGTACAGCTCAGGCTTAACAGGAATATGTCCCAGAATATATCCTCAGAATGTTAATTGGTATCATTCTCACTCTCACCTCTGCTTCCATGGTGGCGCTTTGATTTCAAATTACCTTTTTTTTTTTGTTACTTCTCCTTTTTGTTTCTACTGTAATCATGTTTTTTTCTATACACCACTCTCTCGCTTTCACTTCAGTCATATTTACCGCTGTTTCTGAATCAAGTGTCTCAGGTGAGCTAGCATTAATGTTAGACTTCCAGCTTCTAGTACCTGCGACTACCATTGGATCTCTGACAATGTGTCTCTGTTCATTCAATTTTGGTTGGCACAATCGTGTGGCAGAGATATGAAACGGCATGGACATGTTCTATAAATGCTGTAAAAGTAAAGGTAAATGCAACCATATGATGTGTGCAATCATTTGGCACAAATATGAAAACTGATTGTGTCAATAACTAAACCATACAAGCCTTCTTTTTTTCTTTTTTTTTTAATCCTTGACCTGTACCATGCTACAGCTTAAATGTAACTATCCTATGACATCAACAGTGGTTTCCTTTAAAGTATAAGGTTCACTATAAATACCAAATTCGTCGGTAGATGCATTAGTTCTCCACATATTGGTTAATGCCCTACGCAATATGTGAATAACCCTGCCTTGACCCCAATGAGAAATAATTGCATACATCTCAAAATATTATTCATCCAAATCTATTGGACGTCCTCCCTATCAAATTACTTATCTGATATTGGTTTCATTTTGACAAAATGCTTGCTTTATGTCTTTAGCTCAGTCTATTTTTCATTTGTTCTCTTGCCTGCCAAAACATGGCTATGCAATGATTTGTTTTCTTGTTTTTCTTTTTCCGTTTGTATTCATATTTCCACACATTGACATGTTTCTTTATGTCTTTCTGACCAATAGATGTAATTGTGCGTGTTCAAAATCGATTTGGCTTATATAGTGTACTTTCTTGAGATATTTGTGCTTCTTGCCTGGTCAGCTAATAAGCTTTCTTGCCATTTTTGGCTTTCATTATCCGATTTCAGGATGAAGATATGGCTGGGTTAACTGACTAGCAACTACAAGACATTTAGTTTTAAATACCAAGTGTGAAATATTTTAACACATAGAATGCCCAGCTAGAAAGAGTGCTTGGATTTGGCTAATAAACACATACTGTATATACCTTAAAATACACAAATAACTTTGTAGAAAACATGAATAATTATTATTTCCTATTGCTACTTTAGTGAAACCTGGTATTTAATCTACCACTGAAGCTTCATAAATGATCCACGTGGTGATGTTTGTAGAAATTTTAACCATCTTCAGTACCTGCTTTACCCTGGAGAGGGTTACAGTGGATCCAGAGCATGAGGCAGGAATAAACCCTGGAGGGGATGGCAGTCCATCACAGGGCACCATACACACACTTAGGAGCAGCTTAGAGCAGCCACTTTATCTAATGACTGGTATATAGAAAGTGGGAGGAAATAAGAGAACCCAGAGGACACCAACATGAATACAGGGAGAACATGTGAAACTTTGCACACAGTATTGAACCAGGGATCCTGAAGGTGTGAGTTGACAACATTACTCGCTGCACCGTGGTACTGCCCCAAGTTTATGTTAACTACAACTACAAATACAAATCTGCCAAGTTGAAACATTCCATGTCTGTAATTTGCAGGTCACTTATACTGCCTTTTCCCCAGTCTAATATAATGCAAACAACCCCAATAAATACATATAAACCTGCTTTCATGTATTGACCTAAGACCTGTCTTATTTTGGGATGGCCTTTCCATGTTGTTTTTCTTTTTTCCTTTGGTGCAACTTGACATATATGTCAGTGAGCATACATGGGTAAAGATCAGTAGCTTCACTAGTTATCTGCTACTTTCTGTGATCTGTAGCATTGGGCATGTTGGGTAACTTCATATCTAGTTTCTTGGTTCCTAGAGCCCGGAATATAGCCCAGGATACTCTGCAACTGGCCATGGAATGTAGCAGTTCTACACCAGAACATGTTTTTATAAGATGTGAGACTTGCTTCTGTGGCTTGGCTTCACAATAATGACTTATACTCGACAGTCAGCTCAGAGAGATGCGTTTGAGACAAAGGAAAGGCAAGGAAATCATTTGGGGTCTGTGCCCACGCATATTCCTTATCACACTGCATGAAATCCATCTAGGGTCTGTTCTGCCTACACCATTCTGTAGTGGTCTGTACACTAAAAATCCTCTTGTCACCAGTGGGAGCGTCACAATTTCCACTAATGAGAGTAAGAGGCTGGATACTTTGGCTATGGGTCTTTGTATGGCAGTTTATGTGCTTCACCAGTCCATCTCAAGGCTTCCTTCTCAGAAGCAATTTTTTTCTGCTGTAAATATTGCAAGACACAGCTCAGGCAGAACCATTTTTCACACTGAAAGCAAATTATATGGGTGTAGCAAGCATTTTGATGGAGATCCACTTTCTGCTGAAAGAAGGAGAAAATATTCACCAAATTATTTGGAATGAGTGACATTCCCTAAGTGAACTGTTTCTTGTTCTCTCAGAGAACCACGGTTTCACACAAAACCAGGCCTGCTCTCCATTAGGGAGATTTTGCCTGAAGGGAAGAGTTGATTTTTTTGACATAAGCAGTGGAAAAAACATGGCACCCTTTAACCACAATATGTGTCATTTTGAGATTGCAATATCCCACACTTGAAGAGTTACTTCCAAACATGACCTAGCGTAACATGTAACAAAACTGGCTATCACTTCATTAGACTTAGCATGGTTAGAAATAAATGACTGAGCCAAACGTCACGTCACAAAAAAAAGCTGTAATATAAAAAAAAAAAAAAAAAACGTACCCACATTCCTATAACCTCATTAACTAGCCGTACAGGACTCTTACTATCTATCTTGTGATAGGGAGGAAAAAAATAAATAAAAGCAAATTTACAGTGTTCCTGGTGTCATCAACGAATGAGTGATGCTGCAGTGTGGTGGATGTAAAAATAAATCTGGATTAATTGGATATATAATACCTGCATGCACCCATTCATCTAGCTGATTGCACTGTGCAGCATTCTTCAAGGTAAATCTGCAAAACAGACAGCAATGTGGAAAAAAACCAAAAACAAAACAGAACAAAACAATAGTATCTTTATTACCTGTACCTTGAAGAATGCTGGCTCTCTCTTTATGTATGCATAAGAATGTATATGTCCAGAGAGAGAGAGAGAGAGAGAGAGAGAGAGAGAGATTTTGATATCGTCTTACACAGTACATGCTGCAGATCAGCTACCCAGATGCTATTGTAACTACAATTCTCCCTATATCTGTCTGTCTCTCTATATTACAGGAGACGGCACTGAAACCACCACTCTATGGCACACTCTGTGGCACAGGTACAACTCGCTCCCACAGGATAAAAATCAATCTCTAGCTGCCAAATCCTAAAGAAAGGGAGAGAGAGGGAGGGAGAGGAAGGCACTGACTGAAGAGGGGGAAAACAGTCTCATAATGTACACGTTCTGCAGCCTGAAACAGGACCTAGAGAGGAAAGGAGAGGAGAGGACGGTCAGGCTATTTTCACTGAGACACATCTTGTTGCCTGCTTGAAGCTTGTCTGAATATCCGCTAGTGATTTTGTAGAGATTTGAGATGCTTTGTGGAATCTCTTTGTGCTCACTTACTAGCCTCCCTAACGAAGGCACAAGACAACTCTTTGGAATAGTTTACCCAGCCTGTTCACTCAAATGGCATGTACACTTTCAAACAATGTAAGCCTTTAATGGTTCTTCAATTGCCCCCGCCCCACTCCCTATCATAAAGTTTCTATGTTTCCACCATACAACAAACTGTTTACAAGTAGAACCCTATTTTGGAAACTAAGAACGCTTAGTAATCAAATAAGCCTTTTAACCTTAGTTTTCCTACAAGTGTATCTATTAAGTGGGTAACTCTGTGGTACACTTTTTTTTTTTTCTTACCACCTAGAACTTGTCAAGCATTTCGCATTTAGCCTGTACCAAGTACCATGTGTCTTGCATTCTTAAAAGGCTCTTTGGATCATGAAGGATTAATTGCCTGCTTTTGGCTTCTGCAAGATATTTCTATTTAAATACAGAGTGTGCAATATTTTGCTAATTAACTTTCTCAGCTAGATAGATTGCACATACATTGGCTGATGAACACACTAAAGCTCATTTCTGAAATCCTTTAGCTGCACTTACATTTAGAGGAAATTGTATGAAATTTTACTGTTGTATTACAGCCACTTCTGTAGATGCACTTGATATTTAAATGTAACATATTCCACTATTGAAGCTTCAGAAATTATTATCCAGACTGTACAGCTAAAGGTGAAGATGAATGAAACTGTTCATATGTCGCTAGTCATCTTTCAAAGCAAACCAAAAAAAAAAAAAAAAAAAAAAAAATGCGTAAATTAATTGGTTTAAGTCCTGGTAAATATTATTTTATTGTCATCCTATAACAGTACACGGAAACTCTGTTGCAGGGCTGTAGCTTTAAGGGTTCCTCAGAGGGGCAACTGAAGAACCCTATAGGGTTCTAAATTTTTTAAGAGTGTAAAATAGTTATGTACAGGATGTCTATTTCGATATGTGTTCATGTGCTATAAATTCAGCACAGTCTTTGTTGTCTGGATATTTATTGATTTGTTCGCCACAGTTTTATAAATTAGACAGTTCAGCGACACTTTGATGTTGTGGGTGCTGAGAGTTTTTTTCTTTCTTTCTTTCAACCTCCTGTTCAGAGGTTTTGCTCACAAAAGCGCTGACTGATAATTTCTAATGCTGCAGTCAGTCCATTTTCCACATGACCTTTGATTATTCTGTACCTCTTCACTTTCCTTCACCTGCCCCAGTGTTTTTCACCTATTGGCACCATTTCAATGCAAGTCAACAGTAAATGCATGAATATCACTGTAGTATCACTGAGGTTTCACCGCAACACGGCGTTTAATGGCTGTGTCATTCATTTCACATTTGCCACATTTCAAATTCTTTTTTTCTTTTTTGAGGGTACAAGGTACAGAAACACAGTCAGATTTCTGCTCTGCTGTCTGTCATAGTCAGATATCCTATGACGGAGTCAATATAACCTGTGATATGTATTCATTTGCTATTATATAGAAGAACCTCAGGCAGTCTATAATATGACTGGCTAGGCTTTAGGTTGAGTATGTACTCTGAAATGTGTCATGCTATTCTAAATCTGACGTGTTATTTATTCTGCAAGACAGAAAACTGTTGTTCCTTTATGATGTAAAAAAAAAGAGAGAACTGTTAAAGCTTTACATAAAAAAAAAGCAATAAAGTAAAACCAGGATCATCTGTGAGCTGTGATTAGATTTCTTTTTCTTTCTTTCTTTTTTTTTTTTTTGGTAACACTTAAAGTCTGTACTAGATTAGTACAACTTTTTAATATGCCACAGCTAAGTTGATGTAAGGGCACCTTTATGCAGTATAGTGAATCATTTCCCAGGCCCTATAGATTACCTTGATATTAGGTAGAGAAGCTTTTGGGCACAAAATGTTGACCTTTTTCCATGGCAGCGGTGTCAGATGTCTTAAAAGTATTGAATATGTTTCTGTAGAAAACAGTATGCCTCATACATAAAACTGTAGCACTGTGTAACAAATTGGTAGATTTACCTGAATTTTTAAGGGGAAAAAATATATAAATATATCAAGAGCTATTATTTGTGTGAGGGAGATGGACATTATCACTTGTCTAATGTAAAGTTCAGTACAATATGCACCTTACATTTTTCTTTGTATTCTAATTTGCCAATGTGTTAATTGTATATAAATGTTTTGTTAATGTATGTTTGGGCTTCTGAACTTTATTAAAGTCTTTTGCATCGTACTACATTTGCCTTTTAACAAATCATTTCTCTTTCAGCTTCTCATCCGTGTGTCATGCGATACTCGGGCGTCCCACTTTATTGATATTTTTATACTAACAGTGTTATCATAGTAACTTGATTCGTGATAAAGTTAACTCAGTAACTCTCCTTAATTACAATACCTGTGAATTTTGTTCAAACAGTAGATTGTCAGTATGGGGCATCATTTTTTGCACAGTATTCACAGTATTCATTTTCAATAATCCTTAATAGCAAGCCTTCATAATAATCCTTGGGAGTCTTTCGATCACAAGGCGAAGATCATTTCTTATATAGTAAATTTCAGCATCAGTGCGTAATTTGGTCTATTGTGTGTTGTTACATTATAGAGAAATAAGTCATTACGGCTTTTTGGAAGGAGTCTCTAGTGTCAACTGCAACTTTTTTTCCCCCCAAGATACTAATAACTTACAGAGAGCGGAAAAAGAGAAACTGGTGAGTGAATGACTGTTTTTAGCTGATATAAGTGACAACAGATACTAACTTGTTTTAAGGACAATCCAGAACATTAAAAGTATGCATACAAGTATAAAGCTAAAGATAATATAATATTGATTATAATGTTTATATTGTGATAATGATTTTTAGTATAATGTTGATTTTGTAATAAATGAAAAAATGGAAAATTGCCTTGGTATAAGAAGAACCAGTCATGTTTTATTCGCTACGTATTACTTCTGGCAACACAGATTTGTACTGTTTCTTACTTTTATGCTGCAACCAATTTTTCTCGTATTTTCTTGTATTATTTTGCACCAAACATTAGAAAGTAGCCTGTAAGATATCAGGGGTGTTAAACCTAACCTACCTTATTCCACAAAATTATATTTGAAACATGAATTACCGATAACATAAAGAAAATTGTTCTGCAATTGTTGGCTGATACAGTGTTGATGTTATTAGACAGTGCATAATTCAGTGCTTATTTTAGGAGCACATACTTTACCTTTGCTCTACTATTCTGCATTTCTGCTATTGTGTAGCTGAAATTGATTGATGCAGCAACTTTACAAAAGTGGCTTGTAAGCTACAATTTAGTGACATCTGTGTCCTGCATTTATCAGTAATTCTCAGAACAAGTGCATTGTCCTGATATAGCTGCTCTTAAATGGTTGGCGTGGGGTGGATAAGGAGCAATGGGAAACAATTTAATTGCTTATCAAAGTTACTCTATAATGCAGGACTGGAGAGCTAATCATTTCCCTTGAGGGAAATGTGTCCTTGGTGATTAGAGAAAGTAGTGCACATGGTCTACGTTGTGTACGCTCATCTTTTTTTTTTTTTTTTTTTTTTTGCAAAAGGGTGTGCAAATGTCAGCCTGCTTTTAATAGCTGAACGTAAACTTGAAATTGTCTCTCTCTCTCATCAACTGGCTCATAGCTGTTTTTGCATCATGCGAACTATATTTACTACTGTGCAAATTGCACTTTATTATATCAACTAAAACAAACATGCAAACACATAAAATCCACACAGAAATAATACTACTTATAGTATCATTTTTATTAGCATTATTATTGGTAGTAGTAGTATTAGTAGTATTATTAAAAATTTTGAAATGGTTAGATTTTATAATAATAATAATAATAATAATAATAATAATAATAATAATACATTGTCATTTTCCAGACTGGATGCCATCTGGGGTCCTGGCAAATGTCTGTCTCTTTCCCTTTCCCTTTCTCTATTGCATTTTAGGGGGTTACATAGTTTCCTGAAGATATGTAATTTCACAATTATTCTTCATCCTCATTTTAAATATTGAGTTACAGGAGAACGCAGCAAATGATCAGAGGTTTATCTGCCGTAAGGTGACTTTCAGAGGCGATCCAACAGTTGCCAATGTGCCAGTGGCTTAAAGCTATTCGAACACTCCGTTGCTGACATGCCAGTGCATTATTTATGAGGACCATGTATAAGCTTTCATCGTCAGATGGTGTGCATGTAATATGCAGAGCCCAGATCTACTGAATCTTTGTACATGCACTCATAATAAGCAAGTGCTGATAAGGAGACTGATTAATGAAGCCTATAATGTAATGGCTCAGATAATGGAGGAGGCTGCTTAGCCATGACCGCTTAGCCACACTGTGCAACCTTGAAAATGTTAATGTGTGTGCTCAAATGATTGCAGTAGCAGTCAATTGAAATCCACTTTTAAGATAACTGTGGTTTTGTGCATAAAAAGATACATGCTAGTTTAATGCCAGAATAAATCCCCTGACTTAATGTGGGACTTAACATACCTAGCTCAATAAGCTCTAGTGTTTATTTGTAATTTATTGCAAAGTAGGTTTAACAATTGAGGTTAGCTTAAAACATGTGCACGAATGAATGCAGAGAAACAAGTAAGAGAAATAAAGGTGAAGTCTAGGAAGAGATTGCATTAATGACCTAGTGTTTACTCCAAGCCTTTAGAAAGCTTCCTCTCAACCAGGTAGACATCGCAGTATAAACTGCGTGACATCATGAATTAATAAATTTGATGGGTCTCAGAATGTGAGTCTTGAAGCAGGCTGTCCGCTGTCCGACTGCTGAAGAAAGTGCAACAAAACACGTGTCCTGAGATCATATTCATAATTCATATTGATCTGATCCTGTTTCTTCTGTGTTACACAACATAAATGTGGCGGAACAGGGCCAGGGGTTCTGTAGACCGGGCAAAGCTGTTCATTGTTATAAATGATCGGATGCATTGGGGAATTAGCAGAGCAGTTACTGCGGACTGAGAGTAATGGGCTCAAGCCTCAAAGCTCTGCTGATGGTTGGGGTAGTGCTATTTATGCATGCTGTGTGTAGCAGTGCAGGAAGCAGGAAGAATCTCACTCCCGTTTTTTTTCCTTTTTTTTTTTTCTTTCTGGCACTCAGAGCAATGCTGCAACCTACTGCTGCCAAATCTCTGCCAAACTGAATAATTCAATCGTTCCTCTGCCGCTGTAGTGCACCTTTGTTTGAACAACAATCAGTAAGTGCTTCTTAAAACCAGGTTGAAATGGTGAACATTGGTTAACTAGTGCAGCAGGATAGAAAATTCATTTGCAGCACAATGTGAAAACTATTTCAGGCTGCGTTGATTTCCATACAATTGCTGTGTGATAGGTTATACAAATATATAAATGGCACCCGTGGATATAATAAATCAACAGTTCTTCATAAATATGGATATTAGTTGCAGTCAGTTGACATATGCACTCTACCATTGTGCTATTTAAAGAAGTACTGACTGTAGATTTAGGAGGATAAAAAACATTCCATTTAGGGGAGAATAAAAAAAAGAAAAAAAAGCCTCTACTTTTTCCTCAGGGTTGACATTAAAGAACACAAAATCCTCACTTTAGCTGTTGGCGAACTCTAGAGATTACAGGTTGCTTTTGAACACGATTGTCACTCATGTAGATTAAGGATCAAGAGGTTGCAGATGTATTCTGTTCTCTAGAAGATAGACCTCTTTAGGATGACAAACTCTTAAATGAAACCGGGAGAGAGTGTTATTTGTGCGGAAACCACTGAAGAAATACATTCCACTCAAACAAGGGATCAAAATTCAATTCAGAGAGCTTGTTGAGCTTTTTTTTTTTTTTTCTTTCCTTCAGACTTGTTCTCTTATATAGTTCACAACTGGAGTGCAAGATTGTATGCCCTAGATCATACAGCATTAGAAATGTAATCGAATGCTGTAAGATGTTGATCTTGTTCTTGTTTCTATGAAAATGGCACGTTATTGAACTCTCTACTGTAGTGTACTTTCTTTAGCCGGTGTTAAAATAAACATCCTTCATGAAGTGTAATGTCCTGATGTAGCTCAGTCAGTGTCACTGGTATTGAATATTTGAGATCCTACCTTGATTTTGCATCTTTTCTTACTTTAGAACACCAAATCTCTATAGAGTAAGAAGTAGAGCTGAAGTCCTTTTAAGCAGCACCAGCTCATGACCATACATTTTAACTGACCCTGATTTATGCTGCAGGCTACGATCTAGTGAAGTTTTTAAGTAGCCCTACAATAGTTGAACTGAACAGAGTTTGATACAGCAGGTGTGTTTCTATCACTGTTAACCAGGGATGCCAAGTTTCAGAAACGTTTCAAGCCCAACTACGTCTCAAAAACCATACAAAAGACCTGAAATTAGACGAAAAATTTGGGCATGGAAAGGGAGACAGATTTTTCTTCCTTTTTCTCATTCTGTGTGGGAAACAGGGTCACTGCTGCACACACATTTCTGATGAACAGACAGTATCCACTCCATTCCGTCTCCCAATCTTATACAGTCAAATAGTTCTGTGCATCACATACACGTTGTATGCACTTACATTTTGAGTTGTTAGTGTTGTTTGCCAAAATGGTTTAGATTTATTTCGATTGTTTGCTAAAAACCATGATCTTGGCATCTGCAGAGTACTTTTATATGATGCCTGTCAGCCTGTCTTCTACTCCACACCAGAGTATGGGGCAGTGTGATCCTTGCCCCAATGGGCCTCTATTATCTGTTGTTGGAGCTCAGACTTTTGAGCACTAGGTACAATAATAAGTCTGTGGGACCTAAACTGGTCAGTGATTACACTGCTCCGCAGTTGTGTAGCATTTAGATAGGTGAGTAAAATCAATGATACATGGGCTTATGTATGTTAAATGGCAACATTTTTTAAATTCACTCAAAAGAGTAGGTAATTATTTTCCCAGTAGCGTTAAAAAATTATAGAGTGGTGCACGAGTACTTTATGGAGATGAATATTTGTTGAATAGATGATATGACTGGCTGATCTGCCCCTACAGATGAGTTGCCACCATTTGCAGTTTTAATTCATGTCATATTTAGTCACTAGTATGGTATACCTTGCAGACAGATCGGTTTAGCTGCTTTGCTTTTATAAATTCAAAATGTTCTTTCTCAGCTCTCTTCCAAGGAAGGCACACAGTGTCTGTGCTTTTCCAGGAAGTGATAGCCAGCTGGGTGTTTGAGAACATTCACACGAAAGCTTGGGCAAATGTCTGAGCATGGGCTTGGATAAAGGAAGGTTACTAGATGCAGATGAAAGCCATCTTTGGCCATTGTAATCTGGGTAATCCAGTACTGTGTTCTTGATTTGCAATTGCTCAAGAAATTGGGAGACGATAAGAATGTAGGCCCATCTTAGAATAGTTGGTAATCTGCTTTGGATGCAGGACTCAAGAGGCTTTATCTAGCCTTAACATTTGCTGAAGCAGATGGTAGCAAGGGGGGTCACAGCTACCAAATTTCCTCAACTGGCCATTGGGGGAAGGAAAACCAAAGGACAGTGAATGATAATCAGAGTTGTTTATTTTACTGCTTGACTCCTTAAGTACTTACACAGATTATAGGCTTTCCCAGGGATAATCAGAGGCACCGGACAATTGCCTTTTATGCATCCTGAACACATCAACCCCGCAAATGCGTTAGGGTGCACACAGACTCTTAATTCCTCATTAGTTCTGATCCTAACCCTGCTAAAATTAACTGGTAGGGTGCTAATCACCACACCTCAGCTATAGTCTGCCTGGGTCTGTTGGCTTCTGGGTGCCACACGTGAGACCCAATTACAAGGAGGTTTTGGACTATGATTAGAATGATGTTTGAAGATACAAAGGTTGAGCAGTTTGCTGGCCTGACAGTAGAGGTGTACAGTACATGACACTGCTTATGGTCCAAGCCATGTTTGAGCTTAACATTTCATTCATGCATACTCAGTAACCGCTTTATCCTGGTCAGGGTTGTGGTGAATCCAGTCAATAGACCTACTGTCTTGTTTCTGGGGGGTGGGATGAATCCAGAGAACCTATAAAAACAAATCCACACAGACAGCAACCCGCACTCAGGAATGAACCAGGAACCCTGGCACAGTGAGGCAGCAACACTACCTACCCACTGCAGTACCTTGCTTCCCTAAAACATGTGAAGTAATATGATGTGTACAGTACTAATATTGGGGTTTTATGAAAGCCGTTCCTTTTGTGCTTTTGTCTCTTTTTGGGTTGGAAAAAAATGGTGAAAGCTAGCATTCTTTCGTTTGTCGTTTTGTGGGAACCCTACAACAAAGGGGCTTCCTGTATGCAAATTGTTCCCAGTAAAACGCCATTAGAATTTCTAGCACCATTATCCATCTAATGTACCCCCAAGGCACCCCTTTTGTGTGCAATGAAACCAACCACCTATAGAGGTTTAACTTTTAGAATACAACGTTACACACATGTAGACCCCACAGATTCTTGTTTTAAACCCTTTTATCCTCACCTCTATCCTTCAGCAGTCTCATCTCTTAGGGAGTAGACATCTGCAACAAAAGCATTTTTGCCTAATTAGCCCAATGCATTGACTAATTGGGGCTTAAAGCAGGAAAAAAGGGGGTCTATATGAAGGATGTTTGCTCATCATATAGCCAGAAGGCCATAATGATACACATCTAGGAAGGTGACTCTTACTATAATAAAGCTACATTGTGTGTAAAATCTCATTTAATTCAATTAGCTCATTCTTTAATAGTGGAAGAATGTGTAATTAGGGACTGAATGACCCCGTTGAATGTCTCGGTTAGTCTCAGTCAGGTAAAAGAAAATGTATCTCGGGTATCTGCAGGCTGGGAAAGAAAATTGAAATTTGGTATTAATACCTTTAAATTCTTAATTTATCTTACCATGGATGATGTTTTTCGTTTTTACCGCAGGGTTTGTGAGAGCACAAAAAATGCACTGTAGTGATAGATGAACTTCAGACGTCGTTCAGGAAACATGCATTAGCCCTTATGTGACTGTTTAATGCATAACATCATTTAATGTCATTATTTATGTCTACGTGTCTGTACCGACCTAGTGCTTCAAATATCCATTTCTGTATTTGTGTCTGTGTGTGGATTCTTTCTTTCCTTTTTCTTTTATTCTTGGGCTTGCAAGCTTCACATCTGATTGATTGCTCATGCCTTCATGAAAATAGAAGCCTCCGGATTATGCAACACTTCTGATGCGAATAGGGCACCTCCTGTTCATCTTCGTATTCGCATTTGTTTGGAACACATGATTTGTTCATTCTGAAAAATACCCCCCCACCCCCACCCCCACCAGCATAATCAGTGAACCATCAAGCAATTAACATTTTAGGACTTAAAAAGGATTGAGATTTTTCAACTAACTGCACTCTTCACTGCTTAGTTCATTAAGTTAGCAAAATGTACCTAGTCTTATTAGCCGTATCAGTTTTATTTGATGATACTTGAGAGACAGATTCCTTCCAGCGGTAACTTTAATCTGTTCTCAAAACTTTCAGAACTTCAGAACCTCTTGGAAATTAAGAGTATGCTTTAAATTTTTTATAAGTACAAATTTACTTCCTACAGCGTCAGAACCACTTTGCTACTGCAACTGATGAAGAACTTGCATCCAAATGGCCTCTTTTTTCCACGAAGCTTAATGTACAAAACCAGTCAGTTTCTAGATAACATTAAAGATACTGCAGTTATACTCTTAACCAAGTACAGCAAAAAGTTACTCATTTAAATATACAGTTACTGTGTATCTATATACGGGCGTCATAATGTTCCAATATAGCAATAGTTCAGGTGTAATGTTGAAAAACCAGTAGAGTGGTATTAGGCATTATACAGGAAAAAAAAAAAAAAAACAAGTCCAGAAGGTTTCATTTCATGTCACTTTTAGTAGCATTACATGTTCATAATATTAGATTTAGCTCTAGGCATGTGGTTGTTGAAAAAGCAGGCTTGATGTTTGGGTAAGTATGAAGAACAGCAGGCGTGGGCATACTGTTTTCCAGATTGTCAACCCCAGAGAGCTGCCCTGCAAGACCCCAAATGCCTTTGCATGCCTTCGTCTTGCCTAGTAATCAGTTTCTAAAGCTAGTATTTAAGCGCCCTACTGTCGCTTGCCTTTATTCTACAGTAGTGTCTCTTGTCACACTTGATGGGTGTGAAAATTCTGATCTATTTCTAAAATCAATACCACCAAAAGCTGCTATAAACTCCACGCACAACCTCAGTGTGGCTCCGACTCTAAAATAATGAATGTTTAGTTCCAGTGGTATGGCAGAATGCCACCCAATAACAATTTATTAAAATTCTAACTTGCCAACACGTACTGTATACGCTGTGGGCAAAATGACAGAGGGAGTGCGATATTTGAAGGTGACAGGAATACTGGATCACATTACAGTAAAAGTCAAATTACACACCCAGGCAGAAGGGTGTGGGTATGTAAGATAGGTGATGTCATGATTACGTGCTTGTAAATAATAACATTTTTAAACAGTGAATCTAAGAAAACGTGCATTTACCCAGGTCAAATGTGATAACCCATCTCAGCGAACAATTTCATTTTGTGAAAACATAGTTTTTTGGGCTAAGAGTTGTTTTCCATTGAAATGAGTATCGGGGTTGAAAGTAACGGATTTGAGGTGTTTTTGTTTTGTTTGTCATTTTTTAATGTAGTTATCTAGCGTCCATGCTAATAGCATGATGACATATATGTCTTTCTAATGATTTACTTCAAATGGGGTTTTTTTAATTAATAAAGTAATTCGATATATAATCTTGGAAACATGGTTGTACGTTTAAAGTAATCTTGTCAGTCAATATTTCAGGATATGCAAATGATAATGCTAATTCCAACACGAATAAGAGAAGTTGCTTTTCATCTCCCCATGATCTTCAGGAAATTCAGATTCAGATGCAGATTCTGCTAACTTCTTTTTGGGGAACGTCGGAAATATTTCCTAGCGGAGTATGTGTTTGGTAACAGGTTGAAGTCATGCATTGTAGGAAGGATGTTTCTTGCAAGATGTTAAATTGTTTTTCACATTAATGAAGAAGAAGAAAAAAAGATTTTTAAATGATTTTTTTTAAATATCTTAAAGATTCATAGCCTAATTATGAGCTGATATGATGGATGCGATGGGGTTTCACCTCCAGTACTACTTGATGTTTTTAGAATCACAAGAAAACATACAAGCATCATATGAGCTTTGCTGCTTCTGGTGCTGTATTAATTTTATGTGTTTGTCCTGCAAGGAATGCAGTTCTGTGCTTTCAAGCATATTTTGTATTGCTTACTCCCCCTCTCTTTCTCTCTCCCCCTCTCTGTCTTTTTCGCTTTTAATCCCACCATGTTTTTAAGAGGCTTAGATGCAAATGGGCTTTGGCTGTTCAGCAATCTGTCTGCATGGGCCCGAGCCTTTGGAGTGCCATAGGTGGTGGCTATGGTGCATCTCAGTGAGCAGATGCCAAGCACATTCACAGCTAATTTCATTTCTCCCTCCGAACAATTACTTACTGTCTTAAGACTGAGCGAGCTGAACAAGTCTGGCAATTAAATTGTTTGAGACTGTTGTGAGTGCTGTCAAACAATTGTTAGGGACGAGTCACTCACGATCATGAATGATTAATGCACAAAGGCGGTGAAATCTGTCTCAGGAGGCGCGCGCATTCTTCAGATCAGTCTCATAGATGTTGACGTGCCACATTTGAGGCAGTTGAAGCCAGTGCTACTGCTTGACTGCTTAGATGTTCATTATAAGGTGATATGCATTCATCTCAGGTTTCGTTGGCCTGTTTGTCACTTTGCTTCAGTCACAATTTGATGTGTGACTGTGGTGATGTCGAGTTTTCTCTGTACAGGATGCTCAATGTACGTTTTTCATCACTCAGCAATGAAAAGGAGTGCATATAAGAGAAGATGACAAAAATGAAAATGCACGCAAAAAGAATCATACGAATCTAGCTCATCGGGATGCATGTGCGTTCAGTGGAAGAAATGTGGCTACATATATGGTCCTTTTGTAGCGAACCATGCTGCGCTGATGAGTGAGTTTAGAGCCAATCTGTGCTAATTAAAAAGGATGGGCCACGGAGCTGGCGGACTGTCAGTTTTGTCTAACTTGATTTAGAGCCCGCTAATTCCAAATCAACACTCTGAGGGCCAATCAGATGTACAATGTAAGTGGTCACAAATGGGAAACTCTGCTCAAATTTAATTGTTTTGCACACAAGCACCTGGACAGAATGAAAATAAACCCCAAGAAGTTCTTGTGCGAATAATCTTGGAGGGCTTATCTTGTTGTATTAATGTCATGTGTGTGTGTGTGTGTGTGTGTGTGTGTACAAGGCAGACCTGAAGGCATAATGATTAGCTACAATCATTTCATAGATCTTTTTTCAAGGCCATTGGTAATCACCCACTTTAAAACAGGATGATCCGTTGCATAATTAAAGCTTATTTTTTCAGCATTTTTAAAAAAATTTTTTTTATCTATGCCACCAGAGTGCTTGACTGATCTTGTTTTCAATAGGGGTTTGATTCTATATTTTGCCAAAATGGTCTCCTGCAGCAACTGCCACATTTCTCTTGGCTTATTCCCACTAACTCCACAGATTAGTAACATTACAGGACTGAAAGGGAGAGAAAGCGAGAAAGCAAGAGAGAGAAACAGAGGGAAATGGATTGAGAAAATGAGAGAGAGAGTGCATGCGTTCAGTCCGAGGAGACGGGCAACACTGGAGTGTGTTGAGAACAAAGCTCATTTTATTGTGCGGATGATTGGGTTCTCCTGCCAGAGATAATGACTGTGCCCTCCTTTGACTTTGAGCCAGTGACCTGGAATAATGCCCCACAAGTGAAACTGGAGCCGACCTGCACCCGAAAGTGATTAAGGTCACACTGACACTGCGCATTTGCTTGACCTCATGCTCACATCGACCACAGACTCAGTTCATCGAGGAGTCTTTTGTGCTCCTTGTCACAATGTAAACACCAAACACCAGCAGTACACCATATGCTTCAGGAGCATGGGCTTTCCTGCACTACCTACTTGTGATAGCTTTAGAATGGTCACTGGGGGTTTTAAACATGTAGTTAACATATTAGTATAAGGACCACAAATATGTGGCATATTAATACTTAACTGATGCTTTTATCCTGATGAATTAATACATGCCAGAAATAATTACGCATATACATTATCAGCCTCTGAGTCATATATAAACGCCATTAATTATGCTAATCATTACATTTCAAAATCTTTTTACTTAAGATAGTGGTAATTAATATTTATGACATACAGTAGACAGCCAGTGGATATTGGCCTTAATTATGAATTTGATTGGTCAGAATTGAACAAATCAGGCTGTAATTTATGACCCTCTTGCACTGATAAAGACCACTGGTCGCTCACATGTAGCTGTAAAGACCATTAAACCCAGTAATTATCATGACCTTACTTTAGGGTGTTGATATATCTATTAAAATAATAATAATAATAATAATAATAATAATAATAGATAATATATTATTACAGTTCATAATATAATATCAAATACAATAATATTTAGCACAATTCTTGCTAATATTTGCTAATATTCTCATGTCATGGCAGATTGACTGAGAAATGACATTAATATTGTCTTGCTGTTAATGGCATTTAATTTCACTGAGCCTTGCTTTGAGTTCTATAGCCTTCACAAATGCTGTGAATAAATACTTAGGTAAAAGTATTTACCGGTATGATTAAAATGGTAAAAAATCATAAGAAGTAATATTTAAATAATTGTTGAAGCATTTACTATCTACTTTAATAGGAACCCCTTTAGACCTTTTTATTCATGAAAATATAGAATCATCAACACAATGCATAAAAACTTGCAGATACAGGTCATGAGGTTCAGCTATTGTTCTCATCAAATATCAAAACAAAGAAAAAATGTTATCTCAATGACCTTGATATGGTTGCTTTGTGTTTTCCCGAAAATGCTTTGAATTGAGTAACTTTGAGTAACTGTCCCTAGAGTTTGCCCAAAATGGTGCTATTGTATAAGGATCCAGTGAGCAGCACTTCTGCAGGTGTAAACGCCTAGCTGATGAGATAGGTCAGAGTAGTATCCACAAATATCCACAGCCATAGTCAGCAGAAAAATGTCTCAGGACACACAAAATGCCAAACATTGAGGTGGATGAGCTACATCAACAGACGACCATATTGGGTTTCATTCCTGTCATCCAAAAACTGGAATCTGGAACATTAACTGAAGTGCTTGATCTGTATGTGCATGATTTATTGTATTGCACTGCTGCCATTAGATATGATTTGATAATTCCAGGGGTTTAGTGTTCCTAATAAAGTGTGTATAAGTGTGTAGCATGTTGTTCAGTTGGTTAGCACTGTTGCCTCACAGAGAGAAGGCCTGCCAGCTGGTGGCTTTCATTTTTCCATGTCCTCCAGTTTGGTCCCACAGCCCAAAGACCTGCAGATTAGGTCAACAGTCTACTTTAAATTGCTCACAGGTGTGAATGGGAGTGTGAATGGTGTTTCTCTCAGTGTTAGCCTGAAACAGATTGGCAACTTGCCCAGGGCATATCCCACCTCTCATCCACAGTCAGCTGGGATCAACTGATGGATAAATGGTATAGGTAATGGAAGGATATGTATACTATATGTGTGTGTGTGTGTGTGTGTGTGTGTGTGTGTGTGTGTGTGTGTGTGTGTGTGTATATATACCGGTATATATATATATACTGTATATAATGTGCATATACAGTGGAACCTTGGATAGCGAGCATAATCCATTCCATGCTTGTAATCCAAATCACTCGTATATCAAAGCAGGTTTCCCCATAAGAAATAATGGAAACTCAGATAATTCGTTCC
>JAQMCW010000002.1:15898391-15929604 GCA_030068335.1 Chrysichthys cranchii
AAGAGTGTGGGAAAGGTTAATAAGAGAGTGGGAAGGGTTTATAAAGCCTTAAAATATATATAAATAATAAAATAAATTTAAGGTCGCTACTTCAAGGATTTCACCTATCGCAGGGATGCCGCAATGTAACCCTCACGATAGGTGAGGGATGACTATACATCTAAATATCCAGTGAAAATTCTAGGTTAAAAATCTACTGCACTTAAAAATCTAATGAGTTGTCTCAAAGCTGTCTTAAAAATGTCTTATAGATTAATTACAACTTTTTTTTTTTGATAATGAGGAGGTTTAATAAAGTCCATGAATCTTAAAACAAGTGAAGCAACTTATTAAGAACATCCCCTTATTAAGAACACACCAGAGAAGTCTGTTTTGCAGAAAAATGTCTATAAAAATGCTGCAAACAGCATGTAAAAATTTGTAACTAGACACCTAGCACAATAAACACTTTAAGAGCTCAGCGGTGGCTCATAAATTAGCCCACAACTAGTGTATTGACTTTGATTGCACTGTTTAAAGTGCTAGTCCGAGCATATAATTTTAGTCCTCTTTCTATATGTCTGTCTGAACCCCATTGCAGTTCCGATAATGAGTTAAATTTTGTGGTTTTGTGTTATTCTTTTTTTTTTTCTTCTCTTCAAACTATGAAATGCATGACTCACAGCGGGGAGACGTTTGCAGGCTGTGGCCCTTTAAAAAAACAAAACTGAATCTGCACTAATGGCAAGCAATACAAGCAGAAAGCGTCACGTGTAATCTGAGACCCCTAACTTATTCCTGCATCGCTCCTGTAAAGTTGCCCCCCCCTCTTTAAAATGGTTGCATTTGCAATTCTGAATTGTTACAAAGCCTTAATTGAGACTTTTCTCGGCACTTGAGCACTGTCTCAAAGAAGGGGCTTCACACTGCTTAGGAAATGAGCATGCCAGTAGCGGGGGGCTTTCTAAGTTTTAATGCACTTTTGGGAAGCTGTCATTTCAAAGAGCACCACCGTTTGTAGCAATGGCGCACAGCGCATCAGCCGGCTTTAAGGCGGCTGCCAGAGACATTAAAATTTTGTTCAGTCCAGTTTTCAGACCTACTCCTGCTACTGCTGAGCCACTGGAACACTCCAATACACAAATTGTTATTGTGTAGTTTTGCATTTCAGCTTTTACCGTAGTAATCCTTCCTTGAAAATATTTAAGCATTAGTCATATTTAGTTGCAGACAACCATTTAAGCCAGGCAGAGTGTTCTTAGTGCACAGCTAGCTTGTTCAATGGTTGAGTGTAGCAAATCATGTTCATGGTAGCAAATAAACCGTTTTGCTCAATGGTTTCATGAGAAAAAATAATGCAGAGTCAATAAGCTTTCATGTCTGGAACCATCTGGAGGGAATATATTGGTGTATATTGATGACATTGATGACTCTGATTGGTCCAAAGAAATGCTTTTCTTTTTCCCCCAGGATAAATCGCAATATTTGAGAAAATCCATGCATTATCTATACTGCTTATCCATTAACAGCAGGGGGTAGCTCACGGGGTTAATATGCTGGATTACTGATTGGAAGGTCGGGAGTTCAAATCCAAGCGCTGCCAGTTCTGGACCCTTGAGCACGGCCCTTAACCTCAAATGCTCAGTTGTATAAATGAGATAAAGAAATTTAAGTTGCTCTGATGAAGGGCGTCAGCCAAATGACGGTAATGTAACAGTAATGGTGGAGCTGACTTTGGGTGAGAGGTGGGGTACACCCTAGCCAGGTTGCCAATCTATTGCACCGGCAACATGGAGACAAATAGCCATTCGCACTCATATTCACACCTTACCATCTGATTTAATTTGCATGTTTCTGGGCTGTGGGAAGAAACTAGAGCACTCAGAGGAAACCCATACAGGAGAACAAGCAAACTCCATACTGAAAGACCGCTGTCAGCTGCCAGGGTTGAATCCAGAACCTTCTTGCTGTGAGGCAATGGCGCATCACCGTGCTGAACCACTTGGGGAAAGTGTATTTATATGAGCGCAGAATTTAAGCCTGGATCAATAGAGGTTTACAGAATTAAAAAGAAATTGTAGACCGGTTAATGCTCTGAACCTGGCCATTTTTTCACTCTGTCCCTTTGGTTTCATAAGTCAAGAACTCTTTACTGCTCACAAATAAAACACACATTGGTGGAAACAAAGCTTCATCAGGGCTTCATAGTGCGATAAAATATCAGTGAACAATCAGGTTTAGAATGCATTGTTTATTCAGCATTATGATTGGTTTAGCTCGAGGCATAATCTACTCTTACAGCTCTTGAATAAGAGAGTGGACCAACTGACCAACCAAACTTTTATTAATACATCAATCGAGTGGTATTGTGGGCAGTATGCTGATACAGTGGTTAGCATTGCTGCCTCAGAGCAAGAAGGTTCTGGGTTTTAACCTGGTGGCCAACTGGGGTGTTTCTTTGTGAAGTTTGCATGTTCGCTCCATGGCTTCTTGTGTTTCCTCTTGGAACTCCAGTTTCCTCCCACAGCCCAAAGACATGCAGATTATGTCAGCTTGCTACTCTAAGGGCACTGTTCATGCACAGTGTGATCACTAACCGCCCCCAAGCTCCAAACTCAAGCGCTATTATGTGCACTTTTTAAGTCATGGGAGAATATTAGGAGTAATAATGGATCTGGGTCTCGTCATATTGATGATTGCAGATTGTGGTCTGTCTGCAAAGCTGCAAATTCCTCCTACGATGTTAGCTGCTTCTCTAAAAATCTTATTATGCATGAAATGCGATTTACTGAAAACCTGTGCTCTCATATAAAAGACAGTGATCTCAATACAAAATACAAAAAGTTGCATTGTGATGACGTAAGTGACAGGATTGGATCGTTTAGCGCATCCCCTAAGATTTATTCTAAGATTCCCTTCTGAATCTTAGAAAACCTGTGTATAGAATTGGGAATCTTTGGAAAGACTTCCCCCTAGACTGTTAACTCAGTGCTTTGCTCATATGTTACTGACAAATTGTCATGATAAAATGCTTCAGTAGTCCTGAATGTTAAATAAAAAAAAATGTAGGGTGGTCAAGGCTTGGGATCGCTGAAAATGCATGATTTTTCCAGAATGTTTAGGAATCCCTGGAAAACAAATTATTGCACACTCAGAACACAACAGGTTATCATTAACCCCCAAATAGCTACTTCTGTCAATAATAGTGTAAGAAGCATAAAGCTACCATAACAGGTGTTGTCTTCAGTTCCACTTCAGATGGAAAGGAGTCTTTTACGTCTCTCCTCTCTAGTGATTTTTCTCTCAATTTTTATAGGTAAAAGTGTCTCCGTTTAACCAGTGACACAACACTCCACACACACACACACACACACACACTCATACACACACATACACACAAAACCAACCATATGCTCGCACGAAATTTTGCACATATGGACAATAACGTGGTATCTTGGGCTATTTTTTTTTTTCACTCTTTTGCTGATATTCCTGTCCATCAATATGCACCATCCTGCTGTTACTCATTGTATTTTTGCACATGAACAATCGTTTGATATACAGCACCACTACTTCTCTATTTTCCTATACCTGCAGTATTTACTGCTCTGCACACCATACTGCCCCAATTTGTAAACTTGTCATATTAACATTTCTAATGCTATAATTCAGTTTTAGTGGAATTCATAAATTCAGTGTATTTATATTTTTCTAGCTTACTGTTCATTCTGTTATCCTGCTCCAGTAACACTTTAATTTCCCCATGTGGAATTAATAAAAGTTTACCATTCTTATCTTATATTATTACAACAGTCAGTCTTTATCATACACCAAAGTTCATGTTAACTATACTAAATTTCAGCATTTCTGAACATACTTTTTTTTTTTAAATCAGAAATCCTACCACTGAAAATGCAGGAAGATGATGATGATGATGATAATGATGCAATTTATAGGGTAGAAAATGCATGGTATACAGTGTACCTGCACAAAAGATGCACAATTCACAATCTTTCAGTTTCAGTTGATTTTGTAAACAGATGACTATAAATTCTCAGGTCATTCAGAATATGAATAATAATAAAAAAATCCACCCCATATTATTCGTCTTCTGCCGCTTAATCCTGCTCAGGGTCGTGGGGGGAAGCGGATGTCAATCCCAGCTGACACCCTGGGCAGGTCGCCAATCCAGCACAGGGCAACACATAGAGACAACCATTCACACTCACAGGCAATTTAGAGTTAGTCTAATCCCCTCTGTGCATGGCTTTGGACTGTGGGAGGAAACCAGAGTACCTGGAGGAAACCCACACGGACACGGGGAGAACATGCAAACTCCACATAGAAAGGCGCCCGGGTCGACCCCAGGGATCGAACCCAGGACCTTCTCGCTGTGAGGTGACAGGGCTAAGCACTTAGCCACCGTGCCGCCCTCCCCCCGTATTATATAATCATATATTCTTTCACAGTACTGCTAAACCACAGAACCACAGAAAATCATCAGAATGTATAATTTTCATGCATTTTTCAGATCACAGCCAGTCTACTTTTCGTAGTATTTCTTAATGAGAAATGTCCTCTCAAATCACATTTTGATATGTATTCAAAAATTCATTTCCAAAGATGCAAAGTCAATTTTTCTTGAGAGAGAGAGAAAAAAAATCAAATGGCAAATTTGTGTAGCCTGTGAATTCCTGTAGTGACTGCAATATTAGAAGCCTCGTAATGAAGGATGTGACAAGTGTTCAAAAATAGAAAACGACATTTCTAAGGGTTAATGCAATATTAAATTGCCTGGATATTGAATGTAAATGCTATCAGCGTGCTCTTGTGTTCTTGTCTCTGGTTTCCATGTTCAACTCTCAGAAGTGTTGCCAGATTTCGGTAGTTCACAGGCACTGCATGAATAATGGAGTGAGTTGACAGGATGGAAAATATTCCCCCACCCCTCCAAATTTGCAGCGTTCTGACACAATTCTTCCACTCTCAGTTAACAGAGTTAACAGCTCTCCAGAATAACAGCCGACCACTGAGACGTCAGCTTTGAACCCCCTGAGTTAGAATTTGCATTGCCCAAACTTTTCACTGCGAAGTATAATTCCATCGCATATCAGATTGAGGGCACGGCACACAACGCACCGGGTCAGCGCAGGCTCAGATAATCGTGTCTGTAGCCTCAGTGAAGCCTCGGTGGAGAGGGTGTGTGTGTGTGTGTGTGTGTGTGTGTGTGTGTGTGTGTGTGTGTGTGTGTGTGTGTGTTGGCTGTGTCATATTCTAATAGGGCCATGTATTATTTAAAAATATAGAACAAGTTAATACAGTGCACATGCCATACCTGTCATGTGGAGTAATTACCCATGGGTGCTCGATATATGTGCAATGAAAAGCGAAGCATTACCATGAATTCTTTCACCACAGAGATTTGGATGTCAGCGAGGAGAATCATAATCCTAATCAAGAACCTATTTTATTAATGAATCATAAAAACGACATGCACGCTGCATGAATATTACAGAGCAAAGGTGCAATCTTGCTCACACAAACGGAATACTTTGAGCTAGTGATGCGTCCGTGGCATTTTCTTTCAGATTGAATGAGTGCATGCTTTTATTGCACTACTTGTTCGTACTGAAACTAATTCTGAACCGAGTAAAGCACTCAGTATTAATAAATCACGGAGCATTTTATTTGACTTTGTTTTATCTTTGTTTCTTGTTTTTGTTTGTTTTTGGGGTTTTTTTTTTTGTTTTTTTTTTAATGAAATGCTTTCGCTAGTTACATTAGTTACCCAGGATCAACTGGGTTGCACTGGAGGGCATGTTTGACCTTAAACAAGTGCTCCTGTCCAGCTCGAAGCGAAGAATGCTTTAGTTTTCATTGCATCAGACTTGAGTCCGTAGCAGCTAATAGTCAAGAACAACATAATGAATAAGAGCTGCTCATTTAATTCACTTTGAATTGTCTGACAATGTTTTTTTTTCTCTCTCTCTCTCCAAGCCAGCACGTTCTCTTAAGTTTATGCTGAAGATGTTTCATCAGGCTACTTGTATTGTAAGACGACACCGTAGTTCTCATTTCTGATATTTTTGCACTCTGCGTAGTGTTGATTGGCGCAATTAATCATGGAATCATGAAGCCTGTTCATTAATGCGACATCGTACACCAGGCTCACATCACACAGTAACATGTGGTATGAGAAGTTGGTATCAGGGCACATTATCACATAAAGCCTGGTATCACACGCATCCCTATTTTGTGCTAGACAAGATGTCTTGGTTCTCAGTAGAGAAGCAGGTCAGTATGAAAGATGCTGACAGTGGCATTCCAAAATAAACATGTCCTCTGAGCTGCCCTTGTGTCCGTGAGAAGGTGTACGTCATTAGCCTCCACTTCTCCGCTACCTATGTTGGAGCTGCTCAGGTTACAATGGCACGTATTGCTTGAAACACCCTCATTAAAGGGGAAGCTGTTGCCATGGGTAAACATACCGAGATGTAGAGGTGCCTGGCGGTAATTGGTATTTGGTCTCAGAAATTAATAAGTTAGATTATCATTCCTGCACATTCTTGGAGTCGAGGAGTTGCAGGTGTGGGACTGAAAAAAGAAAAGGGAAAAAGAAAAAAGCTCTCTGTTCTGGTTTCGAGTGAGGCTATTGAGCGCTGCTGCACATAGCTTTATGCTTTTATGAATCTGTGGGTGAGAAGCTAGGTTACCCCGTGCTTCACGCTGACTCCACTAAGTGGTAATGAAATATAGATGTCGAATCCTGGACAGTTCAATGTTTCATCTCTCTTGGTGATACCATAAGGAAGCCATTAATAGTGTCAAGGTGCATTAGCTGTGCCACAGGAAGATAATTGGATATGAGGAAATGACTGGCGGCACCTGCTTAGAATCAACTGGGCCTCCCTGAAGTAGTTGAGGGAGAAGTTTGTGAGGCCATGGCTGCCTGTTGTGAGTGTCACGGTGCCTCAGGACTACTTCCCCCCCCTCTCTCTCTTTCTGATTTCTTTCTGATTTTTTTTTTCCACCTGTGAGGTCACCTGGAAGAAGGCGCTTTTCGTGTGTCGCCTTCAGTGTGCCGAGGCCTTGCATTCTGCATAATCACAAACAGCAGGACCATCTGTTGTTGCCTTGTTGGCTTAGCTAAGCGTAACCTTTTTAGTGTCGCATTTCATGTATCTGTCTGATGTAGAGGCATATTTACAAAATGGTAATTGCCTAATGAAATCCTGTTTTGAAGTTACTGCATATGTTGTATGGAATGGGTGCAATTATTAGTAGAGTCATTAATGTGGGAGGAAAAAAACAGCGCCATGGCTCTCGGTAATTCACCCCCAGAGATTAATGATCTTAACCTTTACACACTTCCTTCCTTTTTTTTTTCTTTTCTTGTTTTTTTTTTCTGTGCAGGCCATCTTGTGGGCCATTCTGTTTCTTCTAAATCCAAGATGTTCCAAGGTTGTTCTTTTTTGTTGTTGTTTTTTTTTTCGTTTATATGTTTAGATTGAGAAGTTAATGAACATGTTTTTTCCCCCGTCTCTTACAGAACCAGAACCAGACCCCAGACAAGACACTGACTGCAGTTCCTGCTACTTGTCCCCATAAGGTGAGTCATTATCTCTCTTTTTGGATTCCTGATTCAGGGATCTGTCGTGTAGTAGCCATTGATCATATCATAACTTGGTAATCAACAAGAAAGTAATTATCATTCTTGTCTTCATCGCTAGGCATTCCAACTGCCGGATTGAACTTTGTTTGAAGAATGTTGGCTTTTCAGCAATTCCTCATGCACCTGCATGTCTTAAATTCTCTTCGGCGTACGAGAGTGGCATAGATTTTTGTTTTTTATCTATTACCTCAGATGTCTTCCTCAGCAGCGTCTTATCTAATTCTGAAAATAAGATTTGAACCACTCGATTTAAGTGACAAGATTATCATTCATGAAGGCTTGGGCTTCAGCCAAACATAAATAACAATCCACAGCCTCATTACTAGGAACGGAATAATCGAGCATTCAGCCTTTTCTAATGTATTTCTTTTATTCATTTATTTATTTATTTATATGTTTATTTATTTATTTGTATGGCTTCCTTGGCCTTCCTTTTTTTTTTTTTTTTTTTTTTCCCGCAACCACACTTTGCAAAAAAATTTCCCTCAGCACTTTGGCATGTCTGCATGAAAATGTGTTAATGTGCTATACTGCAAAAACTCACACTATTTTCGGTCCACTAACCCCAAATGTGTCAAAATGCTCATGTCCTTTTCTGGTTGAATAGTGGGGTCAAGAGTAAAGACTCTGCTGGAGTTATGGAAAAAAAAACAGCAGACATGTCTGACAGCCTGTCAGTGAGTGGTCAAACTCAACTCCATCTTAAGTATACCGCCTTAATACACTGACCGCTATCTTTAGAGTCTCTGGAGTCGCAGAGGTGAGCTGAAAATAATTTTGATCTCCTTGCATTATACGGAACGGTGCCTACACTTCGTGTGAGGCAATACCAAAAAGGCAATCAGCTTTGTCCTGAGCCTGTTGACACAGATGCAGCCTTTAATTGCTGGCCTGTCCTTCACACCGGTGTGCACCGTTTCTGTTGAGATCACATCTAATGGCACTTTCTCGACATGGCAATTGCTCCTTGAGTCAACAGTGGGCTGTCCAGGTCCGTATCCGTTGTCCTTGAAGTGTGGGAAGTCCCGTATTGCTGTCAAATCCCCATGAAACGACAGTGCTGGACTGAGGTAATGAAGGTATGCAACAGATTTGTGATGCCTTTAACGGTTTCCTCTCATCCACCGGAACATAATCTTTGTCTCGTCTCTTTCCATTAGCATCTGTGATCTGCACAAACCAATATGCAAAGAAAGCAATGGAGCGACAGAGTAATTTGGTGTGTCACTCAGCCCAGAATGAAAGTATAATGGCTAAATGCTTGGATATGATTTATATAATAGGAACGTCTTATTACGTGGCACTAAGACCATTCCTATTTTCCTCCTCGATGTTATATGCATCCTGGATGAAAGAGAGCTAATGAGCAGCTTTTAAAGGCTTAGTGATTATATAAAACAGGACTAGAGGAGAGAGAAAGAGAGTGAGAGAGAGAGAGAGAGAGAGAGAGAGAGAGAGAGAGAAGGAGAGAGTGAAGCTGACTGGCAAGAAAGAGACAGAATCAGCAAGAGGAAAGCTGAGGAGAGGGCGGAGACAACACTAAGTATACATAATTGCTGCTTGACACATTGGCCAAATTCTGCTACACCAGAATTGCAGTGAAGATGATTAACGGCTGTCCGCGTGGGCAGACTTACTTGGTCACCCAGGGACTTTGGTTTCCATAGCGATTCTAGTACGAAGGCTATACATTAGGTGATGAAAAGTCCCAATGGTCCGAACATTGTTAAATTACACAATAATGTCTTACATTGTGTGCTTTATCCCCTCTTCAGTAATTCGTTCCCGGTGGCTGTATTCACAGCAGGTCAACAGTAGAAATGAAAAGACTTCCAATTACAGGCCTCCTATTTGGGCATGAAGCACCGCACAGCTAAACGCTAAGCGCTGACGCAATGGTCTTGACTTGAGGAACCTGATCATTTGTCTGACATAGAAAAAAAAAGGCTCTCTGGGAAATTCACCTGATGACCCTGACCTATATTCCAGCTCTGGCCTAACTCTGTGTTTATTACAGCACAGGGTTCACGTCACCATCACCACTGAGTTTGGCAGAAACACCTACCACTAGCCGATTTTTGTTGTTGCCAAAAATTGGACAGCAGATGGAGCAGGATTTGACCCCTCCCTCCTCGAGTATGGTCATGCTGAACCTTGGCTTTGGCAGTAATCCGAGCTTGGTAGGACCACCATACAATCTTTTCACTACCGACTGAAAGTGAGACCTGGTGGCGTTCTTCATTCCGTAACACTAGAACATCAGGGATTTTTTTTCTCCCTTTGAAATCTGCACTGCACACGAGACTGCGCACGTGTGCTCTCGTCTCTGCACTCTGACCAAGCGCACAGCGATCTGGGAGAAAGCAACGGAGAATAAGTACATCTTAATAACGATTTATCCAGGAGGATAAGTGGAACTCCCTCCATCGCCGATCAGCAGACTAGTCATGCAGAGATTAAGTATTGTAACACGTAAAACTCAAAGCAGCAGGTTTTCGGTTCAGCGCTCTGCATGCGATCACCATTCAGAGCTAGTAGGAATGATTTTGGAAGACAAGCAGCGAAATGTTGCACACATACACACCGGTGCTGGTGGGGCGCCTGGGGAAGCTTCAGCCGGCATCTTCAGACAAAACAAGTAACGAATCTGGAAAAAATAAAAAATAAAAAAGCAATCAGAAAGGTCAGCGGTGAGCTCCGGGTGCATGGCCTGTCACTAGTGCTCACAGCATATCCATGTCAAACAGAGAAAAAGCACAACACACAGAAAGGCTTGGCTATCCTGCAGGTTGTGCAGTGTCCATGGACTCGTTTGAACGTCTCCAGGTAGATTCGTGAAAAAAAAATTCTAATTTACTGACCCGTTATGTGCTTTGTCCATCTAAATATATAAACTCAAATGCACATGGAACAAGCACGCCTATTTCATACTGACTGATATGTCTTAAATTCAGATGTGTGACTCGTCACAAGATTTAACGGACGAGGACATACTAATATGTCGAAGACGGTGCAATATTTTTGGTAGCTAGTTGACGGCAATTAATACTTTACATCTCAGGTTGCACAAATAAACTAGCGAGCCTTGTGAATCAACAGGAAGGGTTTTCTTTGATTTGGATGGACGCAAGCAATTTCTGGTGCAGATCTATTCCTAATTTGGGTATGCTTCGCAGAGAATTAGTCTTATTTACACAAGCAGCTTGCTGAATGCCTTCCAGCCTCGGTCCATGTCACCATGGAGATATTCCTGGTATCTCGGTAATATTCTCTGGCAGCCATATTTGAAGCACCTGCCAAAATTGCAACAGCACGATGTAAACTGCAGATGTTCTACACATTCTGTGGCAACATTAGGAAATTAAAGAAAGAGAAAAATCATAAATTATACAGCGAAAGTGTGCCAACGCAATGCAAACTGTGCGTAAAATAAATGCTCAGCAAATTAGACTTATCATATAGCAGGGTTTGAATTTATGCTTATGCTAATCTGTCTTTAAGCCAGAAAGCACCATATGTCTTTTTGGACCCAAACACATGTGGCACACTTTCCTCGTTTCTCCATAGCGCAACACTTATTTTTAGCATGTGATTACAGTCCCTACCAGCCTTTTAGGACTGTATTTGGCTTCTCTCACCTCTATTAATTACATGTAAAGTGTTAATATGGTGTCTGTTCCTTTCGCTTTTACGCAGCGCACTGAGTGCATTTATAGAGTCGCCCCGCAGAAGGTCTCGGTTCAGGTCGACCCTGCTAATGAAGAGATGAAAGGAATGCTAACCTGTGGAATCACGGGCGCAAACTTGCCCCTGTTGTGTGATTCATTGCATTCGAACTTGATCCATTTATCTTCCTTCCTTTTTTATGTTCTGATATTAATCAGTTGGATTTAGAGCCATAAGCCTCATTTCACCTCGGTGACTGTACCGAGCTCTCGCTGAAGCCATGGCGCGTTTCAGCCTCTTTCCTGTTAAACCAATCAGGGATTTCGATGTCTCCTGTCCAATCAATTAAGTGCAAATAAGTGTGCAGCCCTTCGATATGGAATCATTTGTCAAAGGAGCAGCTTAGACAGAGTGCAAGTAGTCCAGAGACAGAGGCTTGCCATCCTATCCACCTGGAAATCTGTTTGTTCAGTTGGGCATTCCTGCTGTCCTACATTCTGTTAATGGGGTGTCATTGTGCTCGCTGGACTCGCCTCAGCTATGCTCGATAAGCTTTTTTCCATGCATTAGCCTCTTGATTGCACAGCTTAACCTCTTAATTTTTTGAAAGCTGTACTCCGAGAAAGCGTGGTGTTATTTCACAGAACACCGGCTATTAGTGTTTAAATCCTTCACTCTGTGCCATTGCGTGCTTATTCCATTTGATGTCACCTGATCCTGCAAACTACCTTTAGCATAACATAAATGCATTAAGCTAAATCTCATTCCGAGCCATTATTGGGTAATTTGTGGTGGGAGGTGAGAGGATCCTGGTTTACCTTGGCAATCAGCGATTGTTGATGGTGTCTGATGAGAAAGCGGACGCTCTGAAGGGTTATTAAGATGAATTTATGTGCAGCTTAATGATTCACTCATCTTCCTTTGTTTGGATTGCTCTCAGAAGAACTTGGAAAGGAAACTTCACGCAATTTCCTTTCGAAGTTCAGAGTTGAATTTAGTGTGGCCTAGAGTGAAGCGTTGATGTTGTTTTGGGGTTTTTTTTGGTTTTTTGGGTAGTTGGTTTGTTTGTTTTTTTAAATAACACCCTCCCGAGGCCTGAGTTCCTTTTGAGCAAAGAACCATGCTTCCTTTAACCACAGCACCCATGAGTTCAGCACCGTTCGAGTCCCTTACTATGTAATTCTCTTTATCGGCCTTCGGTACGCATAAATGCGATGCGATGAGCTGACGCCAGGGTCGACTTTCTGTTCTTTGTACCAAGACAAACTCTATAGATGAGGTACAGTATGCAAAGAGCATAGCAGGGGCTCAATAAAAAGAAACATGTACGTAGAATACCTGAAAAGAAAAAAGAAAAAAACGTGGTGAATTGATTCAAAGTGTAATTGAAGTAGGAGACGACCAGATAATGCCTGAGTGATCACATTTTCCCATAATACATACCGGATCCTCTGTATTGACCAGTGACGCCACACTGTCCTGCCTCTCTGCATTGACTACGAGTGTTTATGTTTTTAGTTACACCAGGAAACAATAGAAGCTCTTGGTCAGACATTCTTAAACAATTTACAGTCAAAAAAATCTGTACATATTTACAGTACAAGAACAGCATCGGGACAGATTTATAGTTTTGGGGGTTGAAATTGCTTTACACGAAAAATGGCATTACTCATATATGCAGATTTATATTTAATTTAAATATCAATGACCATAAAATGAATGTAGAAAATACATGTTATTTAAATGTGTGCAATGACATTTTAGCTGCATATTGGAGTCAGAATTTTTCTTCCAGATCTCCCACCAAATGTGTCAATTTACTAAAATTGCCATTAGACATTTTTGTGAGCTTAACAGCATTGAAAACCATGCGTCAAAGTTTCCATTTATGTACAAAATAAAAATAGGATATCATGGACCGCCTGGACTCTGCCTGGCCCCGTGTACCCCTGGGTGTCCCAGGCCCCCACTTTAAGAACCATGGCTCTAGCTGATAAATTTTGGGCATCCTATCATAAGCAGCTGACCTATTATAACAATTTTGCACATGCAATTTGTGCAGCTTGATCTTCTGTTATGCCTCCTGTTACTCTGTTATGACTCACAAGGTAATACCCATGTCAGGAAACAAACGGCTAAAAGGATTCATCCTCTGATATGCTTTGATTGTGCCTTTATGGTAATAAGGCATTCCCTATAATGTAGCGTAATGATCCATTTTTGGAAGTTATTTTTCTCTGGGTAAATTGCTAATGAAACTGAGTCCCTGACACCCAGAATGGCGCTTTGTCTCTTGCAGCAGGTGGTGGAGCGTACCTAGTGTGCAGGAATCTCCCATAAGCTTAAAAGCAAATTAATGCTGCTCACCTTCACGCAACCTTTCCTTCCCTCACCTCTTTATGCTATTATTCATGGGCCTTGCGCTGCCAGGTTTGGAAATAATTTGTGTACTATTCTTAAATATGTCCCCAACCCCTTTTTCCAAGAGGTGCTGGATGGAATAGATGAGAAACTGGTTTGCACTAATATTTAATGACAATTTTTGGACTGGCATAATTGCTTTGGTTCGGTTTATTACGAAGAATTTATGACATTCAAAGGTCTCTGTCCGACCCTCCCGAGGGAAATTTCCTCGAGAAAGTTGAGAGGAAATTGCATCCGTGTGATCATTAAGTGGATGTAAGTGTTCAATGCGAAAGCTGATGATGGCATGTCATTGGCCTGAAATATTCCATTTGCTCTAAATATTTCAGTATGTCTCTTCCCTTTGGAGCTTGTACAAGCTGTGAGGGGACTGAAGTTTCAGCATTCAAAAACAAAAGGAATAAGACATTATAACTGCCCGGTGACCTCATTAGACTCAACGCATCCAATCCAGAACACATATAAGGAGTAAAACACAATGGGGTGTGCCGTTATAGGTGAATAACCAGAAACACGGTCATATGATTAGACCTGACACAGAGCAGAGTTCCTGTTTCCGCCCAGAAGGTGATTATTTTCTAATAATAATAGAACTTGAAGTATTTTTTTTCTACCATAGCAACTTGTCAAAGCTAGCAGATTTGACTTATTAAAGAAAATTAAAGTCATGCTTTTGATTTATTTTCAGATACAGTTAATGTTGTGGAAAGTCTGTGAAACAAATTAATGTTCCTGTTATCACATGTGATATCGTAGCTACATCTCAGTAGCCATAGTAATCTCTCTTTTTTAATCTTAAGCTTAATAAGTGAAAAAAAAAAAATGTAGCTTGGGACTGAAAAAAGGAATGGCTTTACCACTGACAGCTCCAAAGTGCTGATTCTTGAGACTCGCAAATGCTATATGAGAAAACTTTACCCTATCAGACACATCTTTAATCGGTTTATGTGAGCGTCCACCAAACAAAACCCTGAGAATTAGCCGCTATTATAAAAGTGACAACATAAGAGCATGAGTGCATCAGTAGAAACTTGCTATGTACCTAACAGCCAGGACTGTTGCCAGATCTGTGCTGGTACAGAAAATTAATCAACACCTCCCGATCAGCGGGAATCGAGAATTCAGTGGTGTAGTGGTATAAATGACCTTAACTCATTGTTAACATTTCTTTCGAGCAGAAGGTTGTGGCTGATAATAAGGAGTTAAGGAGATGTTCACCCACGGTTCATGAGGGCTCATGCTTTACTGCTCCTTGGAGAAACAGCACTGATTATGATCATGAAGGAATACAGGAACATGTTCCATTTACTGAACTCGAATGGATTTTGACACCGTGCACTGCAAACAGCATATGTCGATGAGGATAGTGACCGCCAGAAACCAGCATGAGGTCTGGATTAGAAAGCAGGGTGTAGTGTCTTTGCTGCTGCATATGTTTAAGCTATGGGCTACATTTAGGCACACTGGTGTCATTTAATAAAGAGTTTTCAAGCACTTCTCTTTTTTTGCTTCGTCGTAATGTATTACATTATTGGCTAATCTGTTTCAATCAATATATAAGCGTAGAATGACTCAGAGAAACGAATCAATCACCTTACTGCACTGCAGAGCACGTTAGGATATATGCATAGACATTTGCTTCTTTTTTTAGTCTTCAAGTGGCGTAATGCTTAATGAATTTTTTTTTATTTCTTTTTTTTGGTTTGTTTGTTTTTACCGGACATATTTTTTTCCTCTGTAGGATGCTTGTTCCACTTGGATCCTGGATAAAGAGAGATATCCTGCAAAGCCATGGTTTCATCACAGCAATAGCCAAACTGCCAGGAAAACAGAACATTTACCAAATATCAGTTGCCATTTCTAATATTTTAGCCCCTGAGCCCAGCATTCTCAGGGCACAAAATCCATATTGAAAGGCCAGTTTGACTGTTTTTGATGTGCTTTAACTGAAAGCGCTAGTTTCAGGAGAGCCTTTCGACAAGCTATTTTGCAGGCAGGATTGTATTCTTCACAAAAGCCTACATGCACAGGCAGCTTGGGACAGCACAAGGCTTGCCAAAAATCACAGGCATTTACACATTCGCTCATTTCTTACCCTTACTTACCCTTTATGCACAATCAAGCCTATTGTCTTGGTATTTCTTATTAGCATTTTACGATAAGTCTATGAAGACATTTCTGTTTCCAGCTTTATTGGTCGTAATGGTTTCCTTTCTTTTCCTTAAATAAAAAAATAAATACGGTTACGATCTGACGAAGGCATGCCCTCGTTTGTACTATTGAATGGCCCCTTGACAGCCATCCATCTTCTGCCAACTGCAATTACAGCCCTGAAAAAGACACTGACGTGATAAGCAAAAAGAAAACTTGTGTTGCCTAAGAGAGGCTGTAGAATACTTGCAATGCTGCACATGGACGGCTGTTATTGCTTTAATTAGTCCGGGCTTATTAAGACCTCCCCTCCATGCTTTCACTCTGTGTGTAAATTACTCATGTCCACCGTGACTAAGCATCTTTTTCCATCAGCTCAAAATCAATTTTAACAATCAATAACTCTTGCTATAAATGTTGCAGGACTTAGAGCCTAGTCAATACCTCTAAGTGTATCAGAAGTGTAAATAAACACTTGAGAGGTTTATATCAGCTTGACATGGTCAAAACAAGCTGATCTAAATGAAGCACTCTATGTCCTTGTATAAACAAAGATTGACTTATATTTGCTCAAGACTTGCTTTAAATGTGTTGATTTAATATCAGTGGAAAATATGTTGACTATAGGCTGTTGGGTTTTTTTTTTTTTTTTGGAATTTAAACAGAAAGTTCATCAAGGGACTGTCTTGAGCAGTTATTAAATCTCTGATGTGTAGTCAGTCTTTATGACTCATTTTATTAAACGTTACTTATTAAAAATACTTTGGTATAGTGTATGCTAAATATGACCAACCAGCCTGGAATATTGCAGCACTATTGCTTTGCAAAGTTTACATTGCAAACTTTTATAAATGAGTACAGGTGTGTGTGTGTGTGTGTGTGTGTGTGTGTGTGTGTGTGTTTTACATGCATGCGCCTGCATCCAATCATAAGTCCAGTGATTCAGAGCATGGGAGAATTTCTTCACTAATATCAGTGAATGTGTGCTCATGGTAATCGTAGTCTATGTCATGAATGCTGTGAGCAGCCATGTTGTTTGGCCACAGTTGCTCCCGGGAAGTGGAGTTTCTGGAGTGGAGAACAGGCACAGGCACAGGCATGTCAACATGAGTGCCTACTGTAAGTATGACTTTCATCAAAATAATCATGCCTTGCCTTAATCACAGCAACACAGAGTCATGTTAAGTTATCGTCCTGTACCAGCTCAATGGAAGTATCAGTGTAGCGGGGTTTAGGCGGACACATGCGCAGGCTGGAGTCAGAGATAAAATCCATAATGGGTTTATTAAAAACACAAGGCAGAGGTACAGACACATCAGGCAAGGTCAAGGTAAAAAAAAAAAAAAAAAAACCTTGGGCGAGGGTCAATCGAGGTACGAACAGTACAAACAAGGCGAGGCTAAATACTCAGGATAACAAGGAAACAAACGTAGTGAAAACTGGAGAAACAAAACACAGGTATTCAAATACAACTCGGCAATAGCGTGGATAGGACAGAGTAAAGCTTTGGAAAGTTGCCATGTCTGAGTGTGTGTATTTATAATTCTAATAATTAGTCCAAAGACGGAACACCGGTTGCCGGCCATGTGATGTGCCGAATACAGGGTGAGTCCCTGTGCATACGCCGGTAGTGGAGCGGAGATAAACCCGGAGGTAACATTCGCAGCGCGAGTCCTCCGCATGTGCCGTTAGTGGGAGTGATCACAACGGGCGCACTGTATGCACGCTCTACGGGGGCAGATCCATGACAGGAAGAAAGATCTGGAGACTGGGGATGCCAAGACGTAATTCTCAAAACCTTTTGATTTTTTCGAATTTTTACTGGATATCATTTTGGCACAATTTGAAAGAATGTTTTTTTTTTTAACATTTTTCAGTGTTTTCCAAATCATTATTCTGTTGAAGAAATCTTAACTCATGATACGCAAAACAGAAGGAATTGTGAGATGTTGAACACTTGAGTGATATTCTTCTTTTTTGATGATCCATTTAATTTGGACTCAGTCTCCAGATCTTCTTCACCTAAAACACCCCCATACCAACACCAATCCACCTCCATGTTTTAGCTTTATCCTCCATGCGCCACCTGTCATAAACAAAAATTCTGACTTACAGTAGAGTGATACAGTACAGCCGAAGATTAAGATGTGGAGCAGACAGTGCATTAAACCTCTCAGAAACTGATCTGGGGCAAGGCAGTTAGGTGGTCATTGTTTGGTTAAGTACGACAAAATCAGGAGAAGCCAAGAGCCAGACAAGTTCTGATATTAGTAAAAGAGATTACAATACAAAGTGAATTTCAGTGCACTTAAGGCAGAGCTGATGTTTTCTTCAAACCAATAGTTTCAGATTTCATGGTTAAATAACTACAAGTGATAAAATAATATATAATGAACACCAGTCATTTACATTTTCTCTAAGTATTTCTAATATTTGCTTGTAATAAAACTTTGACAACGCAGTGTTTACCTACCTACCTACCCACCCACCTTACCTACTTTACCTACCTACCTACCTACCTATTATTTTTTAATCAGAGGTTGGACCCAAACTTTTGGCCTGTAGAATACATATTTAACTATGAAGAGAAATGTTGGTGATGTTGAATGCTTATATTTTTCTTTCCGTCATTTCTGTTCCTATCGTGGTGGTGCTAGGGTTGCATTAGCCTGTTTTGGGATATGCTGGTGCTCTCGGTAGCATCATGTCTCTGGTTCTGGTTTATACCCTTGGTTCTGGTTTTGCATGTCCATGTGGGTTTCCTCTGACTCTTTTGTAAAGTTCTAAATGGATAAGGAAAGTACAGGATGACTAGTAGTCATGAAATTACTTTCCCTTATTAGAGTTGATGAAATTATGTGTAAACTCAGATAGCACTGGTGTACTGGGAAGAACAGTGCTGCAGTACGTGTCATATAGGTCCCTTTCAAGTGGAAGTGACAGACATTGAAATACGAATCTGTTCCTTTCAGCTCATATGATTGCCTAAGCTATTGTGTATTGCAGAAACACCTCTGGTGATAGGAAGTGTGAGATAACTGGACTGGGTGAAAAGTTTAAATACAAGAGAACCTGATAGATGTTCCCTGTGGGTTCCTCTGGGTTTCATCCCAATTCCAAAAACATGCTAGGTCAAATGGCAAGTCTACCTTACCCCTAGGTGTGAGTGATTAAACTGGCAATGTGAATGCAATAGACTGGCATCCCATTCATGGTGAATTCCCACCTGAAAGCCATAGTTCCTTAAATAGACTCTGGATTCACAATATCTGCATCTCTGAGTAAAATGAAACAGTTAATAAAGATCAATGTATTTGGATGTCTTTTATGTTCCTTGTCTCAATGGTCTTCCAAAGAGGGTAATGATGACTAGAGAAAAAAGTTCTTATATACTCAAATATCATCTGCAAATAATGTTTATGGCTTATTAATGGAACAGCAGTAGTTGTAGTTCATAGGGATAGCTGATAGGTTTTCATTTTAAAACCTTGAGTTGTAGACTTTGAAACACAGTTTACAGAAATAGGGAATTTAAATCCCTTGGTCTGGAGCACTAAGATTGGAAAATGTCCCGTAACATTTCAAGACATTGATCTGGAAGTATCCAGTAAGTCACAAGGTTAGACCAGGAAAAACCAAGCAACAGTTTTAAGCCAATCAGTCATGTTAGCGTGGGACTGACGGACGAGACGGGAGTTAAATAACTTAAAGTTTATTCACGGATGCAAAACAGGGGAAAACAAAAAGGCATGCACTCACACACAGCACAGGTCTGTCGAACATAAAACACACAACAAAACTAAGAAAGCTTGGAGCGGATCCTAAAACCCAGGCCAGACGGGCGCGAACCACGCGTAGCAGACAGACCGGGGATGCCGCTCGGATAATGACCTCGCTGGTGGAGGCAGTGTCCTTAACTGAAAAGAATAACACAAAACACATACAGTAAATGCAAATACGTGACTCCAGACAGAGACCAACACATACAGAGACTAGTGTGAGGATGACTGGACAAAGACTGAGGGACGACTGGCTGAATAAATACCTGAGTGTAATGGGGAACTGGTGTGTATGGTTGCTGATGATGAGGTGCGTGAAGCTAGGTGTAACAGAGGAAAGTGAATGCAAGAGGGAAAGCCCCGGCCTCAGTACTCTGGGGATCCCGACCGCTGTGTAGCGGGCTGGGCTGGTGCTGACCTGACACAATCAGGTTCAGGTTTTTTGGTCACGTGACCTGCATGCTACATGGCAGCCTCCATGAGAGTGTACCTTTCCAGAGGTAGGCCTACCTATTCCTATCATTCTACAGCCACAGGGTTACCTCTAAAAATATGACTCATTTAATTCAGATTTGCTATATGGATAGAATACTAGAGTAAGAACATGAATTTGTTTCACTTTTCACTATAAACCAACTTGCTGGGCTTTTGTTGTTAGAAGATTGAACACTGACCATATTTGGTTAGGTAAAACCTAGTCCTCTCGTAAACAAATAATGAAAATAATATTGTGTCTTATTCATGTGCCTTAAAACTACCATCCATACAGTGATAACCATGTTGTAATATCAATAATTCAGTATAATTGAACTTTATCCTAGAGTTGTGTTTGTTTGTTTTTCTTACAACGAATAAAATATAACATACTAGGCAGGCTCAGCATCAGGGGCGGGCCTTAGAGTGCCAGGCCCACCCCCTGACTCACTTGGGCCCGCCCTGGGAATACTTTAACTCCACCCCCCACCCCCCCAAACCCGGAACATTTTTTCGCCGCGATCCCCCATTCACAACATTTTAACGCCCCCCCCCACAACATTTTAATGGCGCACACACCCCCTCCCCCTGCAACACTTTGCCTACAACACAATCCCCCCCCCGCCCCCCACAACTCTTTGCCTACGCCGCCTGTAACATCTACCCCCCCCCCAAAAAAAGCAATGCGGGGCTCGTCCGCAAATCTGTGTCTGGCGCCAGGACTGGTACTAGGTTTTTCCAAACCAGCTCAAATCTCAGCTTTGTGAAATTTTTGACAATTTGTTCCGAATAAAATGACATAACTGACCAACTTTGTTAGAACAATGTAATCGCCAATTCCTACAACCTCTGAAAAAGAAATTTAAAAAAAAGTGACACCTACAGATTTTCTGTTGCTGGCCACTATATTTCATCAAGCATCTGAATCCATATGGTGCCCATATGCTTAAGTATAAATCAGACAGAACCTGTGTGGTGCTCTTGCTGTGCTCACAAAGTTATCCAGCACCATTAATCAGTGTCCCCATCAGGTGGCTTGTTTGCCAGACGAGGCCTAAGTGACAGTGATTAGTGATCCTCCTCTTGTTCCAACATGAGCCCTAATACAGTGGGCTTTTCACATTATCAACTGAAGACAATGCCAGTGCCACTCGCAATGAACAAAAGTGTCAGGTCACTCGATAGGAGAAAGATCAAACCCATTTACAATTTAAATGTCATGCGGAAGAAACAAGCACTGAAGGTTGAAGCAGGACTGAGCTCCTCTCCTACCTCATCATCCTTCCCTGCTTGTCAAAGCACTGTGGTTCATGACCTCTATGCTCTCTCCTTCACTATTGTACTGAAATGACATCAACCAGGTGTTTGGTTGGATAAATCAGTGCCACATGTAAAACAAGGTCTGACTTTATCATTGATGAGGCATTCCAGAAGCATAGAGGGCAAGGGATGAAGAGTTTGAGGGGATCCATCCTCTCATCTCAAGTACACCAATAACTTTTTTTGCCCTTAGCAACCTGATAACTTTGCGAAAGCTTTACTTTGCTTTCCATCACTCCATCAGTGAACATTCCACTTCGAGGACTACTTACCGTAGATTGTCTCCTGAAAATATTGTTTGATAATCAGTCATCCAGTAGAGTACTAATATTTAAACATCAAATTCCAACATGCTTTTAGAACTTGATGTGAAATGTGATTATTATTATTATTATTATTATTATTATTATTATTATTATTATTATTAGTAGTAGTAGTAGTAGTAGTAGTAGTAGTAGTAGTAGTATTGGAGATGTCCTTCACATATGCCTGCTTCCAAGGGAGATCATGACAAAACTCACTTTTGAACTTAGTGGGAAGTATATCTAATTGAATTTTAATACTTAATTAAATCAAGTAATAATTCCATTAATTTCCCTGCAACTGACTATTTAGCACTCCTGAGCCAATCGCAATGAAGTTATTATCACCAAATGGCTGGATATCCATGGAAGACGTCACAAGGCCATTTGGACGACACCCATCATGCGAGGACATCAATATAAGAAATTTCACTATGTGTTTATTCCCTTCCAGTTCACAAAACGCAGAGGGGGGAGGTTTATGCATGGAAAACTCCCAGGGAGCATTGGACCGTTCTCTTGATGAAGAACCAGATCAAACTGGTCTAATTTCCTAAATGAATTTTCCAGAACTATTACAGGCAAGCCCAACCTCTGCATAATGTGATGAGCAAAGGGAACATTGATGAACTTTTTTAATTATTATGCCGCCTGGGAATTTGATGCCGCCAGTAAAGGGATCTACATCGTCAGGCTTTTTTTTTTTTTTGGCTTTTTTTTTTTTAACTCTTTTTTAATTCACCTAATTTGTCGGTCCAAATGAAACACCACAAGGTTAGAGTGTGGAGTAATTAACAGAACCAGGCATAATGAAATGAGAGGATGGTGTGTACCATGAGGATCAATACAGGTCTTTAAGTGTGGCCTTGCTAGGAATTGTACAGGGAAATACAAGCCACTTAATAGTAATAAGCTGATGAACCAGGTCCACGTGTGCTAAATGAGATGTCACTTCAGTGTGCTAACATAGTGAGGCAAACTAGCAGACTATCTGCTCAGATGGATATAATTAAGTGAGCCTTCCAGTCAAAGTCTGTAATTCTTTAATCCAAATTCCTTACATTGAACACACGTCCTAGGCTTGATTGCATTAGAAAACGAATTACCAGTCAAGTAAATTAGTCATTTTGTGATACAGTAATAAAATCAGTGACTAAATATAATAGTATGTACTGCAAAATGGGTTCAATCAGGTGTTAAGTTTCAACCTCAGCTGCTTCATTGACTGTGAGCAGAATGTTGAAGGTTGCAGACAAATTAGCTTTTCACACTTTCATACCAAGAGCACCTTGGTGTTTCAGGTTCTTGATGGAAAAAAAGGTTATAGTCACTGGACTGAAAAAAAAAAAAAACCCAAAACAAAACATTGCATCCTATTGTGTGTGTGTGTGTGTGTGTGTATATCTGGAATTTTTTTAATAATACATACATTTTGGAATAATGAGAAAGATCATTGTAGAGAATTTTTTATTACTTTCTTCAAAGTCGGAAGTTTACATACATTTCCTTAGAATTTAGTAGCATTGCCTTTAAACTGTATGACTTGGGTCAAATGTTTTGGGAATCCTTCCACAAGCTTCTCACAATAGTTTCCTGGACACGTCTTTTCAGCTCTGCCCACAAATTTTCTATGGGATTGAGATCAGGGCTTTGTGATGTGTATGTGGATTCAGAACAGGTTTACGACCACCATGCCCACCATACTTCCCCAGCAATGACACATGGAGAAACCTGAACCATACGATGTTCTCAAGGAAGACTCTTGTGTGTATTTGCTCCACTGTTGCCTGTTTCAGGACAGATTGGTGGAACCCTGACCTTCTGATATTGTCTGGTTGAGCTGCATGATATACTGGCTCATGGGATCAGCACTCTGAACCCTTGTCCAAGCCTGAACCCATGTCTAAGCCTGAACCTGAGTATATATCTAAGCTTAAACCTGAACCTGAATCCTTGTCCAAACCTGAACCCATGTTTAAGTCTCAACTTGAGTATAAACCTTCATCTTAACCTGAATCTTCATCAGAACCTGAAACCTCATCTGAATCTCAACCTGAATCCAAGCCAGAGTTAAAGCCTGAATCCAAACCAAAGACTATTTTAGAAATGAAGGAAGACTTGCATTCAAAGAGCCGTCTGATTTCACAGAGCCTGCTTTAGCCACAACGCCTTATCAAGCTGCCCAGCCTGTTCAAGTTTTCTAGCCCTCTCATGTTCTCAAGCCTGCCAAACCTATTCAAGTTCTCCAGCCTTCTCATGTTCTCAAGCCAGCAAAGTCTGCTCAAGGTCCCAAGTCTGCCAAGCCTGTCCAAGCAGCCAAGCCTGTCCAAACACCCAAGCCTGCATCATTCACAGAGCCGTCTGCATTCACAGAGCCGTCTGATTTCCCAGAGCCTGCTTTAGCCACAAAGCCTTCTGTATTAACAGACCCTACTGCATTCACAGAGACAGATACAGTTTCGATGCATGCTACGTTCATTGGATTTGCTACATTCACAAAGCCTGCCACGTTCACAGAGCTGGCCACAGTCACAGAGCCTGCTACAGTCACAGAACCTGCTACGGTTTCAATGTCTTCCAGAGTCAGAGAACCTGCTATCCTGTCTATGACCACCACAGTCACCGAACCAGCTACCACATCGATGCTTACTGCAATCTCAGATCAAGCTCCAGCTCCCATCTCAGATCAAAGTCCAGCTCCTTTAACCAAGTAAGTTCCAGTATCCAAGCAAGAATCACCTCTAGTTTCCAAGTGTGTTTCAGATCATAGAGTCTAGTCCAGTACCGGTCTCCACAGTCTCTGGGGGAATTCAAATTGACAAGTCAGTTTCATCTGATACAGAGCATGTTTATGTCCTGGTCATAGTCACGTTGTGAGAAACTGTTCCTAATCCAGTCACCGTGTCAGAGTTTGTTCCTGTTCCAGCTACAGCCACAGAATCAGATCTTGTTCATGTTCTAATAACAGTCACAGCATCAGCACCCAGTACCTGTTCTTGCCACAGCACCCATCCAAGTTCCTGTTCTTCTCTCACTGCCTGTTTCCCACTCTTATTGGGTCATGTATATGTATACCAATCCCGGTGTTTATCCCTGTTCCTATGCCAATTGTAATTCCTGTACTGACTCCCCCACCTGGTTTCAAGCCCATGTCATATCTTATGTCACAACCCATGTCACAGCCCAGAGTTAATTTCATGGTCACATGTATTTCTGCTCCCATGCCAGAGTCCATGAAAGAGTTCCTTCCTGAGTCTGTAGTCATGTTTATACCAAAGGTTTCCCCCATAACCTAACCAAGGTCCTGTTCACCTGTGTTCAGTGCCATGCTCAAGCCTACAGACCTAGGACCTCCACAGAAAAAGTGTGTGTGGGGGCGGGGGTACTAACATGGATTCAATCATCGTAGCGTGCGCAGAGCATGCGCTTTGGATTTCCTCCTGCAGAGGGTGTATATGGTGCCAGTTTTGCTTGCCAGTAGTGCAGCTCATGCTGAAGGATTCACGTTGCGCTTAGGACTTCTGGGTTCACCAAACTGCAGACACTAGATTGCTTTGGGGAAGCATGATCACACACTGGTGCTCCATGTTGTCTGTTATGCATCCCTTGTTTCTGAGTTAAGCCTAGCCCTGTTTATAGCTATTCGCCCCGATTACTTTTGCCTGTCTGTTTGGATTTTGAGATTGCCTGCCGTTTTTGTGTACCCCTGCCTGGAACATGTCTGCCTAAACCCTGCCGACGTGACACCAGGGAGATTCATCGAGTGTAAAGCCAGTGATAAAATTTTATTCTCCCATACATCATACAAGTTGTCTTATGTCCCATAAGTGCCACTAATACTAGGAACAAAACTTTTGCATTAATGTATAATATTACACATAATAATAAGAATACCGGTACTCTGATATGACTGTTCAAACTGGCACTCAGTTTATCATTGTCCAACTGATGGCTATATAGTAATTAATCCTGCAGCTGACAATTTTAGGTAATGAGGTTATTTTTTTTAACATAATTTCTGTGAAGATTATATTTATTATGAACAATCAATTCCTTCCTATGATGTTATTTTGCATTCATAGCACATTATACATATTGTTATAGTTATTTGTAAAAATGCATTTAACTTTATCAACTATCTACTGCATATTATGCATTGTGAATTGCTTATGTGATGCATTAAAAGAAGTGTTCATAACACAATTTGGTCCCTGTCTTCCACACAAAGATGGGTGCAAAGCAGCTCCAACTGCTAAAGTTTTTGCTAGTTTGCTAGTTTTTGCTAGTTTGAGACAAACACAGTTGGCATTTTCTCATTCTGCTCTCACATTCTCACATGTTATGCCCCAAACACACCCATGATTAATTAATAGACCAAGTACAACCCTTTTGAAATATGTGCCGGGCGCTGCAGCCATTTCTTCCACTAGCAAAACTGGATTTGGACATGCCCTGAATGCACTTACACCAGACCTGCACAATTAGATCAGTTAGAGCCCATAATGTCACCAATGCCAAAGAAACCCATCTTTACATATTGCATTACAGGGCTTATTTTTTTTTTGTAATGAGTAATTATTGTATTAAATGAATTTTTATTTTTACAGCTTTACAGCATATTTAAAATGTCGGGCATTTATCCCTGACTAAAAATAATTCATTAATCAAACAGACACTGAATTTTGTTGGACTTCAAGTGTTAAAAAGTGCATTCTAGAAATGCATAATAAACATGGCTATAGACCCTAATGCCTTTCCATGAGAAGAAATGTCTTATGAATGCTTTATAACATGTTATGCATATATTCATAGGTTATTATACATTTGACATTCATGGAAAGGTTTCATATAAGGCAGAATTATTTTCACTTGGAGGAACGTTAACAGCAATTGTTGCATCATGCTATTTCTATACAGCATTCTAATAACATTGCTAAGCAAGTTAATATTACAGGTATGCTTTTAGTGTAATTGTCAAATTTGTCCTCTGAAATGAGCACTGTGTTTCAAGGGTGTGTTACATGCTTTTGTTTTGTGCATTTGTTCTGGTTTCTGTCCTGTCTCTGCCCTCTCGCGTGTCATGTTTCTCATTCTTATCATTCATTTGTCGTCGTCATTTAGCCCCTTTCACGTGGGTTACTTCCTCACTTCTGTTTTCGTGTTCCAATTATGGATTATCCATGTCTGAAATATTGGACTGTAGATGATGATTATCTCATCAGCATCATGCTGAGCAGTATGTAGTAGCTGCATCCTGCCACTACTAAGTACACATTCCACTTAGGATAGCTGAATACCTCAAATAACCTCAACGTTCAACGTTAGCTGTAAGAGAACTCTTCTATAAAGTTCCAAACGGATATTTAAAGCTCAGGGTGATTAGTGGCCATACCATTTTTTTTTACTTCATTCATATGAAATCACACATAAGATTACCTAAGGTACTGGGTATTGCAGAAATACCCCTGGTGATAGGAAGTGTGAGATCCTGGACTGGGTAAAAAGTTTAAATACATGAGAACCTGTTAGATGTTCTCTCACGCTTCTTTTCTCTCTTTATTATTGCAGATTAGAGGAAGACTATTTCTGTACCTGCGCAGATCGAGAGAAAATGTGAAGTGGCTACATGCCAAAACATACTTAGCAAAGCAGCAAAAGAGGGTTGACCTTTAAAAGTGCTTAAACACAATGTGCATGAGAAACGATACTTGAAAGAAAGTGAGAGACAAAGTAAAACACCTCATTTAGCATGGATCTAATGCAAAGCGTGTGGCAGCAGAATATTCTGCATGAAACAGCCATGAAGCATGGCCTCTTGACGTTGACCTTTACCCCTCCAGCGTACTATCAGAGAGAAACTAGCAACATGTTCAGCTAAAAAGGCATAACAATTACAAAAGTAATAAGATCACATGGCAGTAAACCGTCTGGCGACATGGCTTTGTATATTAGTTTTAATTTTGTAAATGACTATTTATGATATTATAATGTGAAGAGCATGTGTGCGTGCATATGCTCCATCTCTTCGTGCCTGTGTGTGTGGGTGGTTGTGCGTGCCTTCTTGGCACAAGGTGCAGCGAGTTATTGCGCTCTGAAAGCTGTGCCCGTATTTCACATCAGGAAAATACAGGCACATAAACAAGGCTCGGTGGGTAACTGTCTGATAGCAGGCCGCATGATTCTCTCACCTCCACTTAACAGCTGAGGTGGAAGTCCAGGGCCTGCCAGGCCGTTCTGCAAGGATGAGCTGCTACGACAGCTTGCTCTCGACCGTCATTTCACTGCTTTAACACAGCGAGCCCCTGCTGCTCTCACTGCCAAAGAGCTCCCAGTCGTAAGTAGAGTTAGCTGAACCTGTGCGTGTAGCAGGGATAATAAGAGACTTTCTCTGGTTTCACTTGTGTTTGGACTAATGAACTGGAGGGAGAATTTAGGGAGAGACAAGTGAATCATATCCTGGCACAGGAAGGATTGGGAGGATTTGGAAGAGGAGTTTTTTTCTTTCTTGCTACTCAAAAAGATAATAGTAATAATAATAATAATAATAATAATAATAATAATAATAATAATAATAATAATAATAATTGGTTGCAAATTGATTTTCAGGTATACTAATTGCAATTTAATCGCATCTTCTGATTAATTTGGCCACTTTCAATTTCCTTCCCTCTGCTGTATTGATCTATTTTTTTTGCCAGGTCTCTTTTATCTGACGTGATCGATATGTACGTACTAGGGCAAAGAAGAAATATTCTCTGTGAGAGTTTGGCTGTACAAACACATTGTTTAAGTTTTTTTTTTTTATTTTCTGTTTTTTGTTTTTTTTTAGAAAGGTTGAACACTGTGGAACATCATTCATCAGGGAGAGGCGGTCTACTGCGACTGTTATTGAGGAAGGTTAGGCCCATTATAGGTTTTGTCCTACATTCACGACCACTTTGAGATGAATAAGAATTGCATTTGACCATAGCACTTGGCTTTATGGGTGTGTAAGCTGCAAATCACAGCTGGGATTTTGGGTTCCCAGTGGTTTGAACTTAGCCCAGCCATCAACCGTGCTGATCCGGGCTCACAGTGAGACCTAAGTAGGGTGTTGGAATTGGTCCATGGAGTTTTTTTAAGGTCCAGAGAGACAGCTTTGGTAGAGTGTGAGATGAAGGTGAAGGACAATACTACAGAAGTAGTCCCATGAGGACATAAAGTGAATGTTTCCTTTGCATGGCAGATATCGCAAGAGGGCCATGACACCAGCAAGGACATCTTACACAACAGCATTACAAAGGCATGCATAAGTACTGCAAACAACCTAACCATATGGCTACCTAACGAGCACACTGCCTATGTTTATTCATGTGTGCCGAAGAAACAGAGCAGGAAATTGTAATCCGTAATAAATGTACAGTGAGTTGACGGGAATAAAATATGGGAAAAGAGAACACCAGGTGTCTCTGGTTGTAAACATTCTCAGATGGCAAAGCATTGTGAAGGTGCTTAGACACCACACTATGCACTATTCATCAGAATAATGCACTGAGCTATAAATGTACCTGAGGACCTGGAGATAGATTAGCATGCCTACACATTTCAGTGATCACTTCTTCATAGCTGAAGATCTGTGCTGAAATGCTAGGAGATCCTTGTTTTAAAGCCAAAATAAACTTCCGTCGGCAATGCATCATTTGCACAAGGATACTTGGTACAAAACTTTTGTGATCAATGAGAAACCCATTTACAATAGCACCCATGTTTGTTTCTCATGCAGTAGATTAAAAGCATAATACAGTATGAAAACTTTCTACATTTGGAGAGGCAAGAGATCCTTCTGCATGACTACTTCTTGGTCAGTAACTGCAGTTTCTTACCTCATTTAACATCCCTTTTTTTAGCCATATGCTTCAACACATTGCACACCTTTCAGTTGCTGTAGGCAAACTGGTGGACTGAGTGACCAACAATCATATTAAGAATACGAGCAGAAGGCTATAAAGGCAGTGCATTTGATTATGGTATGTTATTCACTTCAGAAATAGAGTGAGAACTTAGTACTGTATTACAAGTTATTATCAAATGGCTTTTATGTAACTGAATGAAACTGCAGTTAATTGATTATATCTTATCCACACTTATTTTAAAAACTATAATGCAATTCCTCCGATTTATAGTATACATGACTCCCGTCAGCCAAGAAAAGGAATCTGAATCTGGACAACTGAAAATGAGAAAAGCATCACCAGGCCTTTTTCCTGTCCGTATCTGTCCAATGTCATTGATCCCTAAGAGAAACGGACCATGATAGAGTCCTAGGTTGTTGTAGCCCATCTGCTTCAAGCCTCTAGCATGGTGCGTGTTCTGGGATGCTTTTCTTTTCAGAATGGCAGTAAAGAGTGATTATTTGCTCCCTGTGAGATCTAAACACTCTGGCCATTCTTGTTTGATCTCTCTCATCAAGAAGACATTTTTGCCTTCTCATCTACTGCTCACTAGATGGTTTTTTTAATGTTGTTTCTTTTTTTTTTCATTTTTCTTTTTTTTTTTTACATAATTCTGTGTAAGCATCTTAGACTTTTGTGCGTAGAAATACCAGAAAATTAACAATATTTAAATTAAGCCATCTGGTACCACCTTCATGTCACAGAAATACTTATTCTTGTTGGGAACATTAACTGAAGCATTTGTTCATAGTAAACAAACAGATGTTCCTAATAAAGTGTCAATGAGTAAGTGAGTGAGTATATAGTTAACCTACTAAACCTAGAAAATCTGGCATAGTGTAAGCTACTATAGTACACCCTTTTCCACATTGAATTGCTGATATTTACTTCCAACAAGAGGTAATGTTTTTAGTGTGGTTTATTTGGCTGTAATCAGGGTTACACAAAAACTACCTGCCTAATTTTCAAGAACCTTGGTCATCAGCCAAGGAAAACCCCATACAATTTTTGAATGGATCTGACTCACAGGATGGCATGACAAGTTTACTTTCACTTTTGCTAACATTGCAATAGTTGGCATTTGACCTTGGTGGAAGTCTGCACTCAAGAATGCCATACATCTTAACATCCAGTAGATGGCAGTGAAGTGCAATAGTGACAAAACATAGCCAGTGTAGAAATATGATGACTTCATTGGATATATCCAGATTATATAAAGTTGCTGTGGGTACAGAATTGTATGTCATAGAAGAGGCAAATATTGTCCGTGGTGAAGGTCTGCACTTTCCAAGTGCCTTTTTGTTTTAGAATGTATTTGCTTAGATTTTGTCCCCAGTCTACAACCCCAATTCCAGAAAAGTTGGCATGTTAAATTTGAATAAAATGAAAACTAAAAGACTTTCAAATCACATGAGCCAAAATTTTATTCATAACAGAGCATAGATAACATAACAAATGTTTAAACTGAGAAATTTTACAATTTTATGCACAAAATGAGCTCATTTCAAATTTGAT
>JAQMCW010000002.1:15944475-15958935 GCA_030068335.1 Chrysichthys cranchii
TAGCAAACACCACTGGTCGCACAAAAAATGTCTGCTAGCATGCACGAAAAACTTCCGCTAGCACCCCCCCCCCACCCCGGTCGAACGAAAAAACTTCCGCTAGCATATATATATATATATATATACACACTGAATCCCCGCCTATCGCCGGGGTTACGTTCCGCTGCCACCCCGCAAAAGGTGAAACTGCGATACTGCGAAGTCACATTAATTTTTAGTATTTATATATTTTTTAAGGCTTTATAAACTATTTCCACTCACTTATTAACACATACTATGCTCTTAAACACTTTTTACACTCTTAAACATACGCCATTTTAACAACATGTAAAATCCTACATGCGTACTTACTGCCGATAATGTCACTTCCTGTTCACGGGCTGAAGTGGAAGTGGCTCACACAGCCACTTTCACTTTTCATCCGCTGAGGAAGTACAGTGCATACTGTTTTATTTTTATTTAAATGTTGTTTTAATGCTTGAATGAACATTTTTTAAAATTATATTTTATATTCCAGAGTCCCGCAAAAGTAAAACGTATATGTATATGTATCACCTTCAAATACAGATACAGACATTGTTTTTATTTATTTTTTTCCTGGCATAGACATGGTTCATTGGTTCATAAGAATGCATGCAAACACATTTCTCATCATCATTTGTTTTTCATCGGACCAAATTTAGGGTAGCAAATATGAGAATGTACTTTGTCACTTTTATTCTCACCATAACAATGTTACTGGAAGTCGTCCAAGAGCTGCAAATGAAAAGGGAAACAAATGGGTCTTTTCAGTTTTCTGCCTAATGCAAACACAATGGAAAGAGAGAGAGAGAGAGAGAGAGAGCATCCAGTTAGTTCTGTTTCATAAAGAATCAAGCAAAGCTGTGCTTGCCTTTGGCTGTTTTCTTACTTCCAACAAATTGACTGTCTGTAAAAAGGTCATCTATTCAAACCACTGCAGCTAAGTCCCCAGAGAGACAGGAGTGCTCCTTCTTTGAACAAGAAAATCCTTATAACGCTGCTGGACCCGTCTGGTTAAGGCCACTTGATCCACATCCTTCTCCTTCCTCTAAATTGGGCCACTGGGTCGAAAGCAATGGAGGCTAGTGGGAAAAAAAACACCATTTTGCATGGCAGTGGGCAATCTCTAGCAATTAAATACTCAACAGCCAGGATGGGAGATGACAACACAATATTCGACTCCTTTTTCTATTTCTCTCTTCTGTAGAGCTTGATGATGAACATGTATGATCTTTGTTTCTGTTCTTTCTTAGATGATCATACCAATCCCAAACTCAAACATCATGACACCAGAGGTGTGATTCACACATTAAATTAAATGCTTGATCATTTCCCAGCATTCAGTAGTACTAATACTATATTAAATAGAATATAAATCAAATCACATTGACTTACTACTCCAAGATATTTCAAAATGACCTGAAAGACTGAATATGTTCAGATATAATTCTTAGTTTTGGAATTGCCAACTGTGCTTACATGTTCTTACCAAACAATTTTCAGAGCAAAAACTCCACCACAGGGTTTGTGTGGTATTTTCCAGGCCATGTCTTTATATTTTAAAACAATCCTGATAATATTGAAGATATTGAATATATCTTACATTTATTAAAGTAACCTATGAATGGCCATACATTAGCATTATTTCTCATCCAGAAAGAAAGCACAGATATGTTGTACTAATAGTGTGAAATGCGCAAAGTTCTGCTGTTTCTAGATTTTAAAGGGTCAGTTTTATAGTTTTTATTGCTTCTTCTCTAAGCATAACTTCTCAGACATACACACGCGCACACACATATGCACACACACACACACACACACACACACACACACACACACACGCACGCGTAAATGGGGAAATAACGTGAAAACTGATTTACTAACAGGGAGAAGGACTGCATCTTTCAGTCAAAGCCTGATTTCATTACTTTTGTCTTAATCATTAAGTAATTTGGAGATTTTTAAAATTAAAATGATTTATTATAATTATTAATACAACAAAAGGGAGTTCAAGACAAAAGATACTACTACTACTACTACTACTAATAATAATAATAATAATAATAACAATAATAATAATAACAATGATACTTTTCTTGAAATTATGTCTCAGTTTTGAGTTTAAGAAAATCTAGGTAATTTTTTGGGATAAACCAGATAGCAGTATCATTGATGCTACTACTGCATTTTTTCCCCTTTTTCATGTGTTTACCTCAGCAATACCTGAAGCATTCAATATAGCTACAGCTTAATGGTATAGAGTACTGAGCTTTGGTATACTGTTACTACTTTGGTTTCATGCCTTAGCAAGCAATCTTGAGTCTTTGTGAGTTGTAATCTTCTTCATGCAAAGGGCCAGATTGGACTGAGAAACTTCCCTAATAGTGGCTGCCAGGCTGATTATCCTGGCCAACAACTGCCTTGCCAGAGATTGTGTTGTACACTATGCTGGCCAAAATTTGGTGTTCACTACTACAGTGGTAACAACATTGAGCTTGGCACAGTTTGTGGTTAATCTCTGACCCAGGCAATTCTGACTTTATCAGAAGCATGCCAGAGCAAGTGTAGCACAAGAAACAGCACCAATTTTTTCCTAAAAGTTGTTTTCAGGCGGCACTAGGTTCAAGATTATAAACTGAGCCATTAAAATGAAATACAAAAACATTAAAATGTAATACTTTAGGGATTTCAATTGTGAGGAGAATTAGATATTTGCCAAATTAAACAATGTTTCTTTTTCTCTCTGGCTTCTTTAAGCACAATACACAAATCATTGTGCACAATACTGTAGCTGCACTGTTCTACAAAATCTTCTCCTTAGTATTCAGTTGTAAAGTATGACAGTCTAATGAGACCTCATTGGAAAAGCTCTACTCCACAGTCACCAAGCAAAACAAGTGTAGTTTTTTTATGGGATTTACAACTAACTTCTCTAAAGTAAAGAATCACTTTAAGCGGGTTATGGGTTCCTCACTATTAACCAGTTAACACTTTTACCTAATTACCTTATTTACAATATGGCACACAGGCAGATAGACCAATCTTTAGACATACAGGTGGAACAAATGAGCTTAAACAGTCCATTAAATTCAACAATTATCCTAAATGTAGAGGTATCTATAAACACATTTCTTTGCCCCACACGAATCATCAATATGGATCAGCATGTGCACTACAGTATATGGCTGGTTTGTGGACACCTCACAATCACGTCCATATGTGCTTTTTGAACATCCCATTTCTGATTTAGTCCCCTCTTTGCTGTGATAAACACCTTCACTGTATTGGGAAGGCTTTCTACTAGATTTTGGAGTGTGGTTGGAGAGATTTGTGTCCATTCAGCAACAAGAGCAATAGTGAGGTCAGGCACTGCTGCCAGGTGAAGAGGTCTGGGCTTCTGTAGGTGTTCCAAATTATCCGAAAGGTGTTCAGTGGGGTTGAGGTCGGGGCACTCGAATTCTTCCACTCTAACCTTGGCAAACCATGTCTTTATGGATTGTCATTCTGGAGCAGGTTTGGTCCTTTTAGCTCCAGTGAAAAGAAATCGTAATGCACTAGCATGCAGAGGCATTGTATACAATTGTGTGCTTCCAGTTTTGTGCAACAGTTTGTGTCAGTCAGGTGTCCACATACTTTTGGAGACATAATATAGCATCTCCAGTCTAGATATTTTACTCAGTGCATTTCTCTGATCCATTCACGCTGCACATGTCCACCATTTTCACTCATGTATCCAGTACATCATGTTTTCTGGCACTGGCATCTGCACCATGCATGAATAAAACAAACAAACAAACAAACAATAAATAAATAAATAAGTTGCTGTTGTTGTTGTTATTATTATTATTATTATTATTATTATTATTATTATTATTATTATTATTATTATTATCATCATTGTTATTATCATTATTATCATTATTATTATTATTCACCACAGGGCAAATGGTACTTCCTGTTTATGTGTCAGATTTGCAGGTCTGGTTTATCATTTTAAAATTTGTGAAATTATTATATTTCATTACTCTGCAAAAATAAAATTAATAAACATTAAATCATTGAATAAATAAAATTTATGCAACAGAGTGGCATGGTGGTGCAGCAGGCAGTATTAGCCCCATGTCCATAAGGTCCATTTTTATTTCTTAAATAAATAAGTGAATAAACAACAAACAAACCTATGCTGGCACAGTGCCCTGTTTTTCAACTGGCGTTTTTGCCAAGAATGTTCATTTTATTTTATCATTGCATAACTGGGAAAAAAACGTTTCACGTGCTTGGGGATCCTCAACTGGTATGAACCTGAGCAGGTGTTAAGTAAAGCAGGAATTAAAGATTTGCCCAAACCTCTTTAATTGCATGCTTTTACCTTCAGATCTCCGTGAACATAACATCTGTAACAGAATTATACATCTGTGTTCCTTTTGAGAAATTATGTCCAAGAAAAAAGTTCCCTGTTTTATAACAATGTGTTTTTTAACCAACCGTGGATCATTTTCAGCTGAATATTAGGGTTAAACAAGTTCAGTGTGTGCAGCTGCAGCTTGTGATCCTCATTAACGACATTATTCCTGTCTCCAAATACCTGCCTCAGAGCACAAAGCCATCATCTGTTTATGCTGAACAATGTCTCTGTATGTGTTTGTGTGTTTAGCAGAGTCAACGGCGTGTGACCTTTCACCTTCCGGATGGTTCTCAGGAGAGCTGTAATGCCACTGGGCCGGTGGAACAGGAGGTGGACAGCAGTGCCAGTGCCACCAGCACCACTCAGTCGCTGCCACTGGGATTCCCACAGGACGAGTACTACGAGCAGACATCGCCCAACAGCCGCACCGAGGGTGATGGCAACTCTGACCCCGAGTCTAGTGAGTGCCTGCTACCATCCTTTTTCAGCACAAATTAGGAGATACTGTACATAGGCCAGACATGCACTAAATATTCACTGCTGTGGGGATGTCGTCTAGCTGAGGGGTCTTAGGAGGGGATGGGGAAAGAAACAGTGTGCCAGATAGTAATGTGATCTGAATCTAATTCATGCACATATACTTTGTTAGTTTGGAAATATTTCAGACAACATGAAATCAATTCTACAGTCAGCTTCATTTGGTGTAAGACTACCATGTGAAAAGTCATTTCATATTTTCTGTTGGTTTAATGGAACATTATTATAGCACTGTCATATAATATCACTCTCATGGTTATGTGTATAGAGTGCACAGGACTGAGTTGTTGTTTTTTTTAATCCCACCTGATTTCTGAAGAAAGTCTGGCCAATCCCACCCTCTTCCACAGTTATTGTGGTTTGTACCTGCCTGTGATATTTTCAAACAAACTTTCTATTTAAATATATAAACTTCCAAAAATATAGACACATGTATAGTTGTATAGCTGACAAATGTATAGCTGATCGCAAGCTTTATTTAGCTGGTAGCCTAGCGGTCAGGGCATTGGCCCTTCAATCAGAAGGGTGTGGGTTCAAGGCCCAGGACCAACAAGGTACACCGAGGGACGCTGAGCAAAGTACTGTCCCCAAGCACTGCTCCCCGAGCGCTGCGCTGTCCGGCTGCCCCCTGCTTCACAAGGTGAATGGGTTAAATACAGAGAAGTAACTTCACACTCATGCTATGCTGTGCTGTGGTGTGTTTCACATGTGATAACTCACTTGTTCTTCTTCTTCTTCAATCAGAAGTTATAAACGTCATAACATTTTAAAATCTGGTTACCCCCCCAAAAGTGAAAAAAGGCGAAAACTGCAATTAAAAATTCTGGTCCAATTCCACTAAAAGAAATGAATTAAGAGATGTATCAACACAAAAGCACCCCTAATAAAACATCTATTCATGGACCTTCTACACATCTACCAGTCATTTCATGTCAATAATTTTATTTTAAAAAAAGAGTTAAATAACCTTTGTGGATTATTGCATTCTTTACATTATCAAGTAGATTGAGAGTCCTGACAGCCTATATCAACAAACACCCACCTTTACATCTCATTTACATTTATGGCATTTGGTACAGAAGATGTCCTTATTCCAAGAAACGTACAATAGTCATGTGTAGCTTCAATCAAAACGAAATCCTCAGGCTAGTTCAGTGGATCAGGGACTAGGAGTAACATCAGTCTAAACACCATGATGTGGAAGGTAGTATGGTATGGGAAAACACAAGCCAAGGATTTTTTTAAATGAATAACAAACTTCTAATTTAAGGGCATAATTTAAGTGAAGAAGTTGGTCTTTAATGATTAGTTAACACAGTCAGCTAAGACAGGCAGAGGAAGTTCTTTCCACCACCTACATATCAAGAAGAGCCTTGATACAACTGAGAGATGGTGGGTCCAATCATTACATTTGTAATCTGCTCTGCACTACATGTCCAAAACTGTGTGCACGTCTGACAGTCACGTTTACTGTGTATGTGCTTTATAATCAACCTATTCCAGATTTAGACCCTCATTTGTTGCTACAATAACCTCCACTCTTCTGGAAAGGCTTTCTATTATATTTTGTAGTATAGCTGTGAGGGTTTGTGGTCATTCAGCTACAAGACCATTAGTGAGGCCATGCACTGATGTCTGAAGCCTGGGACACAGCCGACATTTCAGTTAATCTCAAAGGTGGTCAACTTCAACTGTAGTGTAAAGTTTTCATGGACGTCGCTTTGTACACAGGGTACACAGCTGTCATGTTGGAACAAGTTTGTGCTCCAGTTAAGGAAAATTGTCATTCTAAAGGTTCTAGACATTCTAGACAATTGTGCGCTTCCAACTTCTTGGCTACAGTTTGGGGAAGACCTGCAGTTGGGTGTAATGAGCAGGTGTCCACATCCTTTGGGTTGCACAGTGTATTAAAAAAATAAGAAAAGAAAATTAAAATCAGAGACATTGAGCTTCTATTTGAAAATGAGCATGCAAGTTTGGACACACCTACTCTTTCATATATTTTTTTTTACTATTGTTTACATTGTAGTACAATACTGAAGACATCAAAACTATGCAATAACACATTAAATTATATGGTAAACGATATGGTAAATATCTATCTATATCTGTAAATTCTTTTCGCGTTCGAAACGGAAATGACGTATGACCACAGAACATATTATACGCGCGTATGAGCGGAAACATCGTAACTAACGCTTACGTTTTAACTAATCACTTCGTTTGTGGACGCCATTTTTATATCGTCTTTACAAATTGTTATTATCTGTGTGAGTTATTTTACTGATATTGAAAAGAAGTAAACACCTATTTGGTAAGTAATTATTCAAGAAACTTTGATCTGAATATCTAAAATTCTTTTCGCGTTTGAAATGGAAATTACGTATGACCACTATTTGTTGAAAAATAAAATTGCTAATTAACAAACTTATTTTATAAATATGGAATTGTATTTTTTTCCCTTGCGCTCAGTGAGCGAAGCCACTGGGGAATCAGCTCGAGTATATATATATATAATATATATATATAGCTTCATGAGGTAGTTACCTGGAATGTTTTTAAGTTAACAGGTGTGCCATGTCAAAAGTTAATTAGTGGACATTCTTGCCTCCTTAATGTGTTTGAAACCGTGGTTGCATCCAAATACTGATTATATACTAATGTCAGTGCCATGACCCAAATGTTCATTTGTACCAGAGATGCCACTTGGACCCTGTCGCGATCAGCTTTGCTTCATGTCTGCCATTTCTGCCGGGGAAATTCTCCTTCTTCACTTATTCTGAATTATGGGATAGAGTAGTGTAGTGCAGTGTGGTACTTTTGCATACTATGACTATACTACATCATCCTGGTACTGTTTGACTACTCCAAAATGCCTCCGGCGTATTCGGACACCCTGCCGGTTATTGTGTACAGCTGTTTGCATACTGTACGGTATGGCAGTATGAGTATTTAGATGCAACCCATCAATTGCGTTGAGGTCGTGTTGGTATACAGTCAATATCCCTATTTGACAAGTGTAGTAATCCATTTTATTTCAATAACCACTCAACCAATAGGTAAGACGATCAACAGTTCATTATTCCTTAAGTGATAAAAATAAAGAAAAAACATTGAATTAGACGGTGAGTCCAAACCTTTGACTAGTATTATAAGCATCAGCTACACCTGACCCAAGGTTAATATCAGTTATTTCATGATAATAATTTAAACCACAGCAGCACTGACCAGGATAAAATAGTTGCTAAAAATTAAAGAATATGTGAATGAGTAAATGACAGTTTACACCAGGTACGGTAACCACATCACTTCAGCATGTTTACTTTAAACACAGTGGCTTTACTTTGCCCCGTGAGCTTCGTCTCTGGTCGAGCTCTCCTGCCCGCATGTCATAAGGGAGAAAACCTCCAGTGCCTGCGGCTTTTCACTTGGGTCCCTCAGGATCGCAGTGCAGATACACACCTCTAGTTTATTATTTTTGCACATTTATTGCACTGATTTATTTGTTTCCATCTTTAATAGGGTGGTCTTAAGAAGCACTGAAGCTGGAAACGTAATTTGTATCCTGCGTGGGGCTGGCTGTTAATGAAAGTGCAGTTTGACGCGTTCTTTGCTGTTGTTTATTAGCATTTATCTGCGGTACTAGTAAAGTCTAAAAATATCCATGTCCTGAATCACTTTTGGCAGATGACTACTTTTGAAAGTAAAAATTAATATTCAGGCAAGCCCTACCACACACACGTGCACACGCAAAGACACACACACACACACACACTGACATAGACATGCGGACATGATGAGATATAGAGCACTGCCACTGGCTAGACGATGACGGGCAAGCCGTGCCTAGTGGACACTGCGTGGCTCACCATAATAGTGCTGAACAAATAGGGCTTGATCAGGGGGAGGGTGTTTATTTGCTCAAGTCGTTATGGTTTAATGAGGCGCACAAAAACTGGTTAGCATCCGTGCGCCACTGAGATGCTGTATATATTGGAAAGCCTTAATATGACTGACTGGCAATGTCACAGTGCTAGCACGCTAGATCTCCTCCCCTTGTAGTTATCTGGTGGGCTTTACAAAATCTGGTGTTGTAAAGCCACTGGAATCAGACGGTGGAACTGTCAAAAGCCACTGTCGGAGGCTTTGATTTCCGCCGCCGCTCCCGTGTCATAATCAGGAAGCCAGTGGGCCGACTGTGATCAGCGTCGATCTCTTCATCCCGCTCCAGCCTACGCATCAATGATATGGGTGAATTACCATAGCATTGCTCCGGTTGTCAGAGGTGACACAAGCTCTTTTTTTAAACACAGGACAGGGGAGGAATAAATTGCCTGGCATACACCTGCAGATATCCTTTCGGTCTGGGCCGTAAATGAGACAACAACGTGCCCGGCCGCGGTTGCGAGCTCGTCTTCCCCCTCTGCATTGCAGCAGAGCTCTGACAGAACCTGCGGTGTCTGTGTAAGAATGAATGGATCTGTGCAGTTCCCCCTGCCTGCCTATTTCCATACCCATGATCACCAATCTATTCCCTTAGATTAGCTGTTGTCCCACCAGCCCGCGTTCTATGATAATGACCTTTTGCTGCATATTGCTGGCTGGCGGCGCATAATCAGGTCTTTTAGATGCGCTGTAAAAGGAAAAAAAAAGTCTACAGCCTGAACACTGCTTTATATTCTGTAAATATCTAATACGCAACAGTGGGCATTAATATCAGCCTTTCAGCTGTGAAAACTAGGCTAATGCTAAAAATATATATATATATATAAATAAATAAATAAGATTTTTATGTAATCGTATTTACTGAATTTTTTTTTTTCCAGGTAATTCAAATTATGTAATATTAAGAAGAGCACTGTGGCAGACGCTTGTAGAAATTCTTTTTTTTCGGCCTAACCTCCTTCTGAATTCTTAATTCGCACATTTAAGCAAACTTGTCCTTTGTACGTAAAAATGTATGATTGATCCTCTTGTCAAAGCAATGGTTAAGAACCCACCGTGCGTGTTCGAAACAGAAAGCCTCCCAACTGACAGTCATGAATAAACATGAGCAATCCAGTGCTGCTGGAAAATGGGGGGGGGGGGACACATCATGCACTCTTTTTATCCTAAAAATTATTTGCAGTTTTGCTGCAGTTGGCTAGAATTTTTTTTTCTCATGTATATATAATAAGGTTTGGGGGTTAAGCACTGGGGCTTTGAAACAGAGAATCTGACAACTCAGGATGTGTGATGTTGAAGTCATCCGGCTTGTTTATCCTCCTCGTTTTCTCACAAAAAAAAAGTTCACCGATAAAACCTAACACTGTGGTTGAGAGTTCAAAAGGAAAGATAGATCCGTGCTCTGTTGACAGACTGAGAGACGAGTGCATCGGTGGTGTCGCGAGCCCGAGACGGATTAGATATGGTTTTATCAATGAGCAGCAGGCTGCCGGAGCTGTGGCAATCGCTTATCTTGTCGTCTCAATTTGAAAAGAGTGAGAACAAGAGACAGAGGGTGATATGGATGGTAGGAGAGAGGGAGAGGAAGAAAAAGAGAGAGCTGAGAAGAAAAAAAGGTGACGGTGAACAAAGCGTCCAGTCTCCCAGGCTTTATGTCTACGCGGTGGTGTGGCAAGGTCTGGTGTGTCAACTCTCTACTGAGTAACAGCCAGCGCAGAGAAGCAAGGGGATATGGCCTTCTTATGACAATGAATTTCTCCACTCCTCTTTAAAACGGCGTCTTTATTACACCGACCCGCTCTTGAAATAAAGTTCATATGACGTTTATGTTGCTGTTATTTACGAGGGAGGAGGCTGTTCGGTTTACGGCCACTTTATTTATTTATTTATTTTGCTTCCGCTCCTCCAGTATTTCTTTATCAGACAGTAAGCAGTCCTCCCCCCCCATCTTTACCACACACACACACACACACACACACACACACAGCGGTCGAATGTGCCATGGCCTCTGGCCGATTGTCTAAAAGGCTCGATTTGCTGTGGAAGAATTAGCATGGATGCGCCTTCTTCTCCACCTCCTCTCTCGTTCCCCAAACAGCTGGCGGAGGGGGAGATGCACGTCTCAAACAATTAGCACTTTTAATTCTGAACCGTCCCTCCAGGCTGTAGCCAAACCTTTGTACTTAACATCAAACAGTATAATGCATAAAAGTGCATCTTGCCTATAGCTGTCGCCATGGTGACTGAGTGGCTGATGTGTGAGTTCAGTAGTCCTCCTCCTGCTCCTGTGTCATTTCAACTGAGTAAACAAATGCAGGAAAAGTGGAACTGGCTTGGATTAAGAGGAACTGATTGATGTGGGGGAAAAAATGTCACTAATAATCATTTTCAAAATGTAAAATTCAGGTAATTAAGTAATATAGAATAATAGAATAGAATTGTGTATGTCTAAAGATTTAATAGACACCACTAATTATTATTATTATTATTATTATTATTATTATTATTATTATTATTATTATTATTATTATTATTATTATTAACAATAATAATAATAATAATAATAGTAGTAGTAGTAGTAGTAGTAGTAGCAGTAGTATTCAAAAACAAGTTCAAATAAGTATCAAATAAACAAGGATATTTTTTTTCTCTCTATTTTTTTTATTCTGAGGGTTTGTATCATACAACATATTAAGCAAAGAGCATCATTTTATTCACCATCTGCTACACTTATACAGTTGTAGCTACATACAGTGTTGGCTACTTGACTAAGTCATTTGGCAGATTCAGGCTCAACAGCTAAACTTTAGTTAAACAAGTCAGTAATTGTGGTGAATTGAAGGCAAAGCTGTTTTAAAAGCATACTATTAACAAACCCATTATTAGATTTTAATGCATACATTGTTGCATACATTCCATACTCTATATGCACTTTATTAGGAACACCACATTAATACTGAGTAGGACTGCCCTTTTCTCTCAGAGCAGGTTCATGTGGCTATTGAAATACACTAAACTCAACAACATGTTCTTGGATTTTTGGGTTCTTGGGTTCTATAGGATATTATCATATTGTGAGAAGCCATTATAAGATAAAATATAAATATACTGTAGATAAATATAAATTATGGACGTATAAGGATGCACATGCTCTGAGAAGTCTATGGCATTCAAATGGTGCACAGTTACTATTAATGCATGTGTGAGAAAACATTCCCCACAGCACTACACCACCACCACCAGCCTGAACTGTTGACTCAAGATCAGGAATTCATGCTGTTGATACCAAATTCTAACCCTATCATCTACTACATGTTGCAGCAGAAATTTAGATTGACTTTTTGCTGTCCTGTTTGGCTAAGCTGCACCCACTGTATCCCCAGATACCTGTTCTTAGATGACAGGAGTGGAATCCAACATGGTTGTCTCCTGTTGTAGCCAATGCACCTCATGACTGTCCAGTCTGAGATGTTCTTCTGCTCAGAGTGGGTATAAAGAAAGATTACTTGAACTACCTTCCCATCAGCTCAAGACAGTTTGACCATTTCCCTATGATCTCTAATATCAAAAAGACCTTTCTGTAGAACTACCGCCACATGATTGGCTAATGGGAATATTTCAATAATGAGAAGGTCTTTAGGGTGCCAAGGTGGTGTGGTGGTTAGCACTGTTGCCTCACAGCAAGAAGGTCCTGGGTTCAATCCCTGGGGTCGAATTGGGTGCCTTCTGCAGTGTGGAGTTTGCATGTTCCCCCTGTGCCTGCGTGGGTTTCATCTGGGTGCTCTGGTTTCCTCAGTCCAAAGACATGCACAGAGGGGATTAGGCTATTTGGCTACTCTAAATTGCCCGTAGGTGTGAATGTGATCTGTCTCTGTAGGTTGGCCCTGCGGTGGATTGGCGACCTGCCCAGGGTGTACCCCGCCTCTTGCCCAAAGTCAGCTGGGATTGGCTCCCGCTTCCCCCCACAACCCTGAACAGGATTAAGTGGTAGAAGATGAGTGAGTGAGTGAGAAGGTCTTTAGGTGTTTATAATAAGGCCAATAAGGTCGCTAGTGAGTAGATTATCCACATGTATTCGATACACATTCCAAGCAGCTACTCTCTTCGGCACTTTAGTAGGTAAACTTGTTAAAGCACCATCATGGGATCGCCACTGACCAGATATAGTTTGGATGGTGCAACATTCAGAGCACAGGATTGACATTGATGGGACAGTGACATGTTAGCAGGTGTTGCAATGCTAGGAGTAGATCAGACATGGCAGTGATGCTGGGAATTTGCGAGAATGTCACTGCTGGGTTGAGAAACAGTTCACCAGCATCAACATCACCAGCAGTTCAACATCCAGCCAACAGAAACTGGACAGTAACTGTTACTTATCAAGGGCTAGAGAAGAAGTAACACGCACTGCATTAATATTTTCTACTTTTGATCTACTCTATGCCTACTTTCTTTCAAAATGAATTCCTCCCTCTCATAGAAATATGAGTTATAATTTAGTTAGAGGTAAGAATTTATATGTCACCTTAACATTCCTCAAAGCACATAACGCATACATCTTGTGCTTGTGTGTCTATTAAACTGACTATTTCCCCCCTTCCTAAAATTATACTACTATTCGCTATTTCGCTATTATTTATAGGAACAGACAAAGCAGTCCTCTCCATACTCTGGGCATATAACATTTTCATGTCCATGCTTTTCAGAAAAAAAAATCTTCACTGTATTATGAAAGGTGTTAGCAGAAGTGTAATAAATAAATAAAGTGGAATAATAAGTAATGATTTTTCCTTATACAACAGCAAATTCTAACAATGTTTCATTTTTTTTTAAAGAAAAACATATAATAGTTTATAATATTTTGTCCATAAAACAATTTGGTTCCTGTTATTAGTTATGTTAAAACCACTTTTTCTTTTCCTCCTTTAGTTAATGAAAACAAATAACCGAGGAACCTTTGACTGTTACAAAGAGCTGACACTGGAGACTTCCATAAATGCTAAATTAACATTTTCTCACAGATAGTGTCACCATATCCCCAATAAAACTCTTAACAAAATCTGTTTATGTGGTGCATCTGCCATGCATGTCTTTGTGTAAGTTATTAAAGTTACTATAGAATCAATAATTCATTTGAATGAAAGCATTAATATAAACCTGAGATTTGAATTGGAGCTGGCATTATGCTGTCAGAGCCACTGTTGTAGAAAACAGAGCTGTGGTGTGGCATGGGATAATATTCTATAAAATAGAGGGACAGCAAATTAGAAAGTTTTTAAACAATGAATGACCTTTATGCAGGACCTTTACATGCCAAATTCTAAGTTAATATGGACCCTTTATCCTTATATTCGTTAATAACGTAATATCCTTTAGGTTATTAATGAATAGCATTAATTTACAAACATCCTTATGAGAGAGAGTCTCAAAATGATGTTCAGTGTGAAAAAGAGGTTGACAGTATTTGATTGGTACAGCTACCCCCCCCCCCCCCCCCAAAAAAAAAGACAATCAGTGAAAAGGTTTCCATTAAATGCTCAAAAAGTGCAGAA
>JAQMCW010000002.1:16034421-16052658 GCA_030068335.1 Chrysichthys cranchii
ATTCTAACTAGTTTGTTTTTGGTCTCGGTCTCGGTCTTGGTCTCGGTCTCGGCTTTTTTGTCATGGTCTTGGGCTTGTCTTGGTCTCGATACGCTCCGGTCTTGGTCTTGTCTTGGTCTTGATACCCTCCGGTCTCGGCAATGTCTTGGTCTTGGTCCAGCCGGTCTTGACTACAACACTAGTAAGTAGGCAACACTACCTGCAAGCCATGCCACCCATGTAAGAACATTTGTATGAATGTTGAGTGTTTATGAAAACAAAAAATAGCTTAAATGGAATGAATGAATTTGTTTTGCTTTTGTCTTTTTTTGTAACTCCCAACATCGCTAGTCATATCAGCATTTGACCACAAGATCCTTAGTTCTCTTTAAACGAATAAATACTTTTTTTGGTTCAGTTTTAAGTTTTCGTAATATGTTATGCTCCTTATTAAATAACGTACTACAGGCAAGATACCATTCACTTTTACTGGTTGTATAGTAATAGTACAGGCATAGTATCATGTAATAAAATTCTGAACTTAACACAATTTAAGTTGGCAATAAATAAATACATTTGAATGGTCTACCTTCAGGCAGAGCAATTTATAGTATAGGTAACCAAAAAATTATAGCGTGGGGATAAAATAATCGGGATTAAGTGATATAATACTCATTAGGCATTGTGATATATGAAAGAGGAGACCTTTCTGCAATGTGTAGCTCCCTAAAAGTTTGATCCTTTTGATCCTAAGTTGCAAGCGAAAGTGATAAATGAGTGAAAAGTGAGGGGTTAGGTATCTGTACATTGATTTGCATATTCATTTACAGTTGTCTATTTATCTACTTGAAAAGAAACAGAACAGGAATTGGGTTGATATTTTATTCCTTATAAAATACCCGTTTCTATTTCTTTATTAAAGAATAATAAATTGCCTGATTCAGGCTGAGTGCAGCAATAATTCCGCCCTCTGTTCAGCGGATTGTTTGAAAGCTCTTCTTAAAATTAATAACACTGAAGTCAGTTGATGTCATTCATCATGCATGTCCGCTCTGCACATCTCTGCTCACCGATGCATAATCACATAAGCCTGCGTGCAGCCGGCGTTCGGTGGTCCCTGGGCCTCCAAGAGGGAGCAGATTGGTTCCAGCTCGATGGATCCTCCCTATTATTTAATGTATTCCACTCTATTACTACTCCTTGCTGTGACACCTCATTCTTTTCCATCAGTATATGAGAGGTCATTCAATAACTGACACCACTCTTCCATTCCATAGTCACATTTCTGTAACTGTTTTGGCATGTGTCACAGCTGTGAATGCACAAATTCAAAGATATATCAGATGACAGAGATTTCCCTCACAAGGACCACAGCAAATGTAATTTTCGGTGATGCCAGACAGATTCTGTCGAACATCATTGATCACAGCTGGAACAAGCTGCAGAGGTCAGTTAGGGAACAACAAGAAAACATGTGTGGAATTAATGGCCTAATATACCTTTTTTAGGTGTAGTGTGGAAATGTAATTGAGATCTGTTTTCTTATTCACCAAACAAGCTTCATGCAAAATTCATAGGGATTTTAACAAGAGCAGATTCATTGGATTCCATACGAATGAAGCCATAAGAAAAGCTCCAAGCACTAAACCACTTCTATCCGTTTGAAAATGTTCACGCAGTTGTACATCATTGCAAATTTGTCATTGTGAATTTGCCATGCTACTCAATTGTACTTTTTTACACGGGAAATAAATAAGGCAGAAAAAGCCTTTGGATTAATCAGCCTCATTATGTACAGCATTAAAGAGAATAAGACAGGAACCTGACAGCATGTTTTTTTTTTTTTTTGTTTGTTTGTTTTTTCGCTTTTTTTGTTGCATTATTCAATGCAATTCCTTACAATTCAGCTAATTACAAACCCCTTTGCTAATGCTATAATCTGCATTCACGGTTTTGTAGCACTTGAATAATTTTCCTTGTTATTCCTGCGCTTGGTGTCATTGCCATATTTTAAGATGCAGAGCAACCTGCTTGCTGCAAGCCTGGCAACACACTTGACAGCTTCCTCCAGTTGGATGGGAGGAGCAGAACTGTCATGAAGCAGGTGTTTAGGGAGTTCAGCTCTATTCCTCTGACTGCAAACAACTGTACACTGGGACCTTACATATGCCACTTAGCATACACAAGTTCAAAATTCATTAGGGGCCCACTGGTCTGGGCTCCGGCTCCAGCATCTGCTGCTCACATCTAATCTTTATGTCACCCATGTCTGTGATCAAACACTGCAGGTGTTTGTCTTTCTTCACAATTAATAGCAGAGGTTTTCTTCTTCTTCTTCTTCTTGCCCTTTTTCAGAGGTTAAGGTCTGTCTGCTGGTCTAAAGATAGAGGTGGTCCAAATAAACCCGTCTGTATGGAGATGATTGAAAATTGATGGCTGAGGATAAAGTGAGATGTGATTGCAGAGCTGATATCTGCTCCTCTGGAGTGCTGTGTGCTCAGGCTTTTTCTTTTCTTTTTTTTTTTTAAACCTTGAAGAAGTGCACATCTCCCACATCTTCTCTTCCTCTCTCTCAGGATGTGAGGCGCAGAGCGACAGGCTGGCAGGTGGCGGGCACACTGCGGGCATCATGGGAACAAGGCACTGACAGACAGATATGTGCCATATATGTATATATTTTTTTTCATTATTATTGTTTTTACCTGAGACAGACGTAAGAGGTGGCACAGGCTTTCTCCTAATAACACGTGCTTTTAAATGGGCCTTCATTTCTTTATTCAATAGCTGAGCTTTCATCCTACTTTGAGGCACACAAGGGCTGCCTGTCAGTTCACTGCACACAAAACATGCAATTTATAGGCTGAACATAAACATGTGGCAAAGTGAGTATGTGGACTATTTTACTGGCGCACAACATGTTAGAAATATCACAGATGAAATTTGCAGATGGAAACTCTCCTTCATCACCTCTGCAGATGCAGTGTCTGACAGATGGATAAATTGACGTAGAGGAAGCAGAGTTAACGCAGATGTGTGCAAAAAATAATCATTACATATTGAAACATACTTTAACCTGTTAGGACAGGGGGGAAAAAAGTCCAACACGTATTTACCGAATGACCAGGGCCTTTATTATAAGCTGTCGCATTGAAACCGGTGTGCAAAATCGAATTCTGCTTACCAGTGTTTGTCTAGCAAGTGGCAATTTTCAGTGTTTGTTCATCTTAAGAGGATACTCCATTTTCAGTCTTGTCAACGTTTTGTCTCTGCAAACATAAAAATCCCTATACAAAAAAAAGCACAAAATGAGCTATTGATTTCCTGCTTTCTTCTTTCTTCTACCCACCACCACCACCCTCACCACCCCTGACAGCACTGTCATTCTAGAGTCTAATTGAAGGTCAGCATAGGCTTCCTTGTCAGAGTCTTCTTCCTGCTATTCTATTCAGTGTTCCAGACAATAAATTACTTTAGTTTAAACCACTCTGCACTTTGCAAAAAAAAAAAAACAGCTTTTGAGTGATGAAGCATTTTTTTTTTTTTAATTAAAAAGAGCAATCAACTATAATTCCTGGTCTCTCTTTGCAGGTGTGAGTGCAGAGTTATTATTCCCACCAAAAATTTTTCTCTTGAATTAGATGTTTTTTTAAGTTATTAAACATGGCCCATAACTCTCAGTGCAAGGTTTTGAGAACATGACAAGAAGATTCAATAAAAAAAGGGAAATTATTAATTAATTAATTAATTAATTAATTAATCAATCGATCAATCAATTATTTGATCGATTGATTAATTAATAATAAAAAAAATCATGTCACATGTTGGTAGGAGCTGCTAATAATGCAGTGCTTGAATGCAACCCTGTAGCTTCTCTGCTGTAATAAAATCACATATTACGTAGAAGTCTGGATTGTGTGCCTATGATTCAATTATCTTTTTGTAATTGCAATGGATGTTAAAGTACCTGCATTTGTTTGTGTCTGGATGGGGAATAAATAATAACCAGAGAATAAAGATCTGTGTTTATTCTATGCAATTGTGCATAATTCATAAAGAAAAAACCCAGCATGCTTTAGGTCTTGAAAAAAAGCTCTTCTCTCATTACTTATCGATTAGTCTTATCATTACGTTCCTTTATACGAATGAGAAGCATTTGATGGGAGTGTGAGCTCAACTCGATTCTGACACATCAGTCAATGCCAAGAAAATAGTGTTTAAGGATATTATGTGGCATAATGCAGCTCCTGGCACCCACGCTGTGAGGCAATGCCAACCACCCCCTACTAAAGTGGAGCTGTATTTTTCATTACAAAGTACTCTAGCGTGGATGGGCAGATGTGTTGCATGCCCTGTGAGACTATGGCTAATACCAAGATGTGGGCAATCAACAGAGGAGAGTGGCCACGTCGAGACAGTGCCAAGCAGCCTTATACAAACAGGAGTGAGTGCGAGCGTACTTTTCACAGGGGACAAATCTGGTTAAGCAGACTAGACAAATGCCAAAGCAGTTGGTGGAGAGCTCAGAGAGGGAAGGGAAAACATGTCCAGACGTCCAAGCTTCAAACATAACTGTCAGACACTGCTGTAAGCCATCGCAGCTTAGAATTCATAGCTGGGCCTCTGGGACACTACCTGAGGTATAGGAGAAGAGCCAAATAGGGGAGAGAGAGAGAAAAAAAAAACAGTGCTGCCATGAGTGTTAAAGTACATATGGACATATAAAGCTAGGTAATATCCCGAAGCTATTGTACTTATTTTCTAGGTATTTCTAAGTATGCATACATTTACAGTCATGTTTCTAGATTTAATGAAGTACAATAAGAACACACTGATATTATTCAGATGGTGTAACATTGCGTGGTGTGTGATGCGTGTACCTATTAAATGTGGTTTTGTGTGTGTGTGTGTGTGTGTGTGTGTGTGTGTGTGTGTGTGTGTGTGTGTGTGTGTGTGTAAATATAAAGTAGACATGTCTATAGCTTACAGCAGAGACTAAAAACAAAACAAAAGAAAACAATAATCCTATGAATTTAGTAACTTAATAAATTTGCTATTTACTAAGTGGAACATCTGGAAGCCTTGCATGCAGAACTATAACAGTTTCTCTAAGGCTGACCACTTATTCGCTTCACCTTTTTCCTGTCTGTAGAAAATGAGTGAATGGTTCTTAAAACTGAAAAGCAGTCTCTGGATCATCCTGGAGGATTTTGAATAATCTGAGCCACTGTTTTATTATTTAGGATGATGCATGATTTCCAACATAATTTGGATTGTCTCAGCAGTGCTAACATGGACCATGGCATGTTCAACAACTTTCTCAGGCAATCCAGAGTTATGAGAATAATCTCACGTTCTGCCTTTTTTTTTATTATTATTATTTTTTTATTCTGAAGAAAGTCTTCATTCTCATGTGAATAAGGGCTGTGAATAAGGCCTGGAATGCAAGTAGGAAATTCTATGGAGGGGAGTTTTCAAAGAAGAATTCTCTGATTTAAGTAACATGTCCAAAAAGGTATACTCGAGCCAAGGAGTGCTTTAATACTTCATGTATATTTCAGGCTTGAGTGAAATGAGGAGAAGGAAGAACTGGTAGATAGCAATTCCAAAAATATACCTAAGGACCAGTGCTGGTACATGTCCAGTAAATTGTTTGAAGAATTTTTGCACAACAGGTTCATATAACAAGGTACCATTTTAGTGAGAATACTATATACATAAGTAATGAATCTGAATCCACGCCATCCAACCAATGGCAGCTGAAATCTCTCTAATATCCACCCCCTCTCAAGGTGAATATAAACAACATGCTACCCCACAAGAGTCTTTGCATATTCCGCTAACTTATTTATGGTTTAGTGAGCAGGTCACTTCCCCACTTGCTTGAACAGCTGCTGCAAATATGACCCTTTCCAAAAACATGGTTTTGAGGACAAGTCTTGCACCACTTGCTGTCAGTTCTCTCATTGCTTATGAAGCTTTATGTTGACCCACTCAGAAGCCTTTGCCTGGGTCACATGAATAATTTATCCTGGTTTTAGCCTGGGTGTAACATGTAAATGCTTTATGCCCAAAGGCTTCTGCTCAGTACTGTTCATCCCCCCCACAGCACTCCCCCCAAACCCACAGTCCATGACAATAGCCAGAGTCTTTGTGTTTATGAAATTACTTGAAGCATGTTTTCTCTGCTTTATATTTTCAGAGTGTTTATGTTGAAAAATACAAGACATGGGAAACCTTTTTCAGCTTTATAGATCTTTCTGCGGTGAATCTTTTTGACTTTTTTCCTCGCAGTGCAGTATCTCAATAAGCTTCTAAGTGCCAAATAAAAAAAAGGTGAGCTAAAATATTGCAGAATAGCAAAGAAAGGTAGAAAACCATCAAATTATTATTTCTTCAAGGTTGAGCACTAAACGCTTTTATAGAATTTGAATTTGTCCACCCAGTGGCATTTTTTGGGAGGTAGGAAGAAACCAGAGAACCCAAAGGAAACCCAATTGGACACAGGAGAACATGCACAGGAATTCCACATAGTGTTTCGAGCGTAGGAGTGAACCAAGTTCAGGATCTTGGATCTGTGAAATGGCAATGCGACATGCTGTACTACCATGCTTATCGTGTTTAAATATTATGCTCAGCATATAACACTAATTTATTGATGGCCCTTGGATATATGAGGCACCCACATCTTAAACCCATAATTATGAAGCTTTAGTTAAAAGGAGAGAGCCTCTTTATCAACACATCTAATTGAAAGGGAGTGATTAAATAAGTTGAGTCTAAATGACAGTGTCAGGGTGCAGCAGCTTCCCGTCCTCTCACAGGTGGCATCCTTGTGGGAAAACTTGGAAAGTGTTTTAACATACCGGCTTTCCAATCTGACTTTTTTCTACTTCTTCAAGGACATTCCACCTGCTGCCAAGAACTGTCAAACAGAAGCATCTCAGTATAAAGAGGTGAGAGGACACCAATTAGAAAGCAATCTCTGGCCAGAAGAGCCAGCGACACAGCTTGCCACAGGAAGTGGGATGCCTGACTTCCTGCGTGGGGTCACAGCTGTTTATAGAGGCATCGATATCACAGACAACTAAAGGGGCCGTTTAGCTTTGAAAGATGCAAAGCTCATTTGAATAGCAAAGTGCCACTTCAATGTCACCAAGATATTAACATTGTCTTAAACATCTGCTGTAGGAACAAGGACTTTGGTGAAATGAGATGAGCATGTGGGTGTCAAAAGAGTTTATGCAGAACAAGAGGTGGATGCTGTGAACAGGGTGTTTTAACTTCCTGGGAGAGGATTTTTGGTATCCTTCATCAAGAGTTTATCATCAGCAGTTTGCTTCAGTAGATTGTGCTAAACCTCTCGGAGTGTGTCCACTCAACTTTTGTGGGATGTAACAAACCCAAAAAATGTATAAATCTAAATATGTACACAGAGGGGGCCAAAAAATGTGTACACACATCAACAGTGGTTATCTATACCCAGTTTGTAAAATCCAAATTGAATTATGGAATCAGTGTGCAGAAGCGTCAGAGCAGTGTGCAGAGTGTGGAGAGACATGGAGAGACCTGCGTACAGTACATACAACACACACACGCACGCACACACACGCGCACACACGCACACACATATATATATATGTATATATATGGGCGGCATGGTGGCTAAGTAGTTAGCACTGTCGCCTCACAGCGAGAAGGTCCTGGGTTAGAGCCCTGGGTTTGGCACGGGTGCCTTTCTGTGTGGAGTTTGCATGTTCCCCCTGTGTTTGCGTGGGTTTCCTCTGGGTACTCCGGTTTCCACCCACAGTCCAAAGACATGCTCATTAGGCGGATTGGCTACCCTAAATTGCCCATTGGTGTGAGTTTGCCAACGTCAGACGGAGTGACATGTCGGTTGGGGTATTTCCATGGTCGCATCAGATGTCACAATGTCGGGATGGCTTGTGACGACAGCGGACCCTGCACGGTGCGGGACTAACGCTAAGAAGAAGAAGAAGAAGAAGATATATACACATACATACATACAGGTAGTCCTCAAGTTACGACAGAGATGCGTTTGGCCACACCCACCATAAGTTGAAAATATCGCAAGGCGAACAACTGTGTTGAAGCACTTAGCCTAGCTTGGGTTTCTCAGCCTAGCTTAGCGTAGCTTATCTAACCAGGTTGAAATTATATGTTTATTATTTATTGTTTTTCCTGTTTGTTTGAAACTTCACCAACATCTCAAATGTTCTTTTATTTGATTAGTTAAAATATTTGTGTTCAAACCACAGTTCCATTTAAGAAAAAAGTGCAATTTGGAAGTGTGTGTATTCTGGGTACTGTCGCTTTAAGAGTGCAGGCGGCATTTGTTTACTTCCTGAATGATGAATGGGGCGTGTTTGATGCTGCTTGTGCTGAAAATGAGTTGTCAAGTTTTAATATAGTACAGTGAGTGATTGTATAGTCCTGTTGTGTTGTTTTAGCTTTAAGAATATGTAGTTATGTTATCAGTTGAAGTTCAGTTCTTTTAATATTTATTTTGTAGAGTTTTGCTCCACGGTGCTACGAGCTCTTTATGTGCTCTGTTTTGCTAACAGAGAGACCGATATTTCATGCTGTCTAGCAAGTTAACATTTAAGCGAGATTTCATTTAAATCACATTTCTGTCAAAAAAGACAGTTTGTCAGAGATCCACACACCCTTATGATGTGGGCCGCAGCCCTGTGTCTCTGAGCTCCGTCCAGCCGCGACACCCCGCTACACAAATACTGAGCTCCGGCTATGTTCCATTAATAATCACAAAAAAAAACGGAAGTAATGTACTGTACAGTACACCGATACACAAGGTAACTCTGTGAGTTGTGGGAGAGAGTGAGGTATCACGTTAGGCGAGTGAACTGAGCATCGAACGCGGGAAAAACATCATGTTTTGAAAATCAGTTCAATAACTTACTCAGTTACTTTAGACAGTAAGCTTACCAGAAAGGTCCAAAGGGTTACACGAGAAGACCAATTATAAACTCATGTGAAGTAGCCGAGGTTCAGGAGGTGAAAAAGTAGTGTAAAGTTATGTTCAGCAAATTTCTTCTCATTGTAAATGAAAAATGACTTCTTTTTATAAGACCACCCCTAGGTTTTCTCTAGCATTATTATCCAGAGTCTCCAGGGCCACAGTGGCCCCACCCCCACCCCCACCCCTCTAAAAATAGTCTAGTTTACACCAACCAACCACCAAATTCTAGTCTATACCAACTTCCTATTGAAGTCAGATACAGACAGTGGCAGTGTGTCAGACCACTAATATAATCTTACTATTAAAATCTACTTAAAAATTCTGGTGAAACAGTGAAATAACTTGTCCTCTCCATAACTAGTATCAGCATATCAATTTTCTCACAATACCTTAACATACGTCTATGCCTCAAAAGAAGTGAATGTTTCCATTGGTGATCTTTATTTATGGAAGTTAAACTGCTTCAGTGGTTTAAAGTGCATACACTGGCAACCCATCATCACTTGCATGATGCTCCACTTACCTAGCATGAACTACTACAGGGATGACAGAGTGTGATTGGCTCCTGCTAGGAGCAGCTGTCCATGACCATACTTGGCCCAGGCCAATTATACTTTGCGATTCCCGGTCACTACGCTGCCATGTAGTCAGAGCCATTAATCTCCCTGGTTGAGTGTCGTGCCATGTGTTAACAGGGAGGTCCCTTTCCACTCTGCACCTGGCCAGTGCAGTCAGGGCCTTGCCAGTCAACCTGACTTCTGCTTATCCTTGGGCCAGATGTGATGTGCCCTCTGATTACCATTAACAGTTGAGCTTTAATAACACTAGAATCCAACTGTGGGTTACTCTTAAATGGAAGCGTTGCAAATTACAGCAACAGATTGATGACAAATCTCTAGAAATTTGCAGAAAAACTTTTATCATTTATTCCGTTTTTGTAAGCTGCTATTTGAATATTTGTTGAACATGTTTCACAAATGCAAAAAAAGCAAATCTGAAAACACTTTTTTGACTGCATTAACGTCTTATAAGAAAAATAATTGCAGATATAAAGCCATTTGTAAAAATAGGCAAGAGGTTGAGTCCTTGATTTTCATGTCAGTGTGAATGTTTTTATAATTATGTTGTATCCACTGAGTAGGTGATTAGCATGTGTGCATTTACCAAAATCCCAAGTGGATTCAAATAGCCTTTTATGTAACATCCTGGTTAGGTCAACTACCCACCACTCATCAGAAACATCAGCATGACCACACTCTGTACAGCAAAATCTCCACAAATTCACTGCTAGTGATGCCTTTGAAACCCATCTGGAACTTTTTCTTCATCTACACGTCATACATGGAAACTTTCAACAAAACATTTCATTTTTCCCCCTTCCTTTGCAGCTGCCCATGAAATTGCCAAGGCTGGTTCAGGTCCATTACATATAACCAGAATGGGCTGGTTGAAAGAAATTAAAATATAGGTACTTTAATAAAATACCCTCACATTCTTGCTACATTTTAAGATTAGATATCGCTGATTTGTTGAGGATTGTTTTTGTTCAATGCCAATATAATTTGACATAGGAGATCCTGGGAAATGTGAGTTCACCATTTTAATATTGTTTTCAATCAGTGCATATAAATGCTACTATTTGAATCCTGTTGGTAATGCTTTTAACCTTTTTTATTTTACATGCATGCCACTACAATGTCCTGGTAGCACTGAAGCTACAGTTCAGCTTAGAACTATACTACCCATTAACCCCAGCGCTTCACATGACAAAGCCACATGCTTCACTGATCACCCACACATTTCCTGTTTTACCTAATAGGTGACACAATTGAAGTTCTTGATTGCATGTTCTCCTTGTCTAACTTGAGTTTTTTGTAGTTGTGTTATTTGCAGCATCTAGCCCATGTTGTGGTTTCAGCATTGCTGTATGTAGCTAATGCTTGTTTGTGTGTGTGTGTGTGTGTGTGTGTGTGTGTGTGTTCCTAGTCAATGTTTTCATGTGTTGCACTAAAATAAGGGGATTTCTGTGCTTGCCTCTGTTTCTGTTCCCAATTCCAAACAGACAATGTGCTAATTATTTAATCTATTGAACCTGATTCCTGATATGTACACTTACTGTATCTCACCTTGGGAGGCTATTTACATTTCCCCCCCTCTCTTTCGCTCAGCTAGTGTGCCTTCATTTCCTTTGCCTTACAAGCAGGATCATCCAAGGCTAAGATACAATGCTACTATTATGACCTACAGTGGTGTCTAAACATCTGAGGGCACAAAAATAATACTCCTGTTTTGCATGTTGTATAAATTAAACACTAGGTTCATTTACAAATATCAGCAGCAAAGTTCTTTCCTTCATGATTAAACGGACAGACTTGGCCAATTTAATTCAGTGAAATGTAACGATGCAAAGGTTGTTCTTCTAAAAGAAGCTAAAAAAGAAGCAAACGCAAACAAAGAAATTAACTAAACTTTGCTGTGGAGAGAGAATTAATTTTGTGAAAAGGCATACATTTGTAATAGGACATATATAATTTATTCACAGAAATAACAAACATTGGTAGAGAGCCGCGTAGGTTAGTATGTAAATGGTAGATACAATGGCGATTGAAAATTGCTGTGGAAAATAAAAATGGAAGTAACAATGAATACAAAATGACTAATGTACAGACAAAGAGTGAATAAAAGTGCAACCACAGTGTACTGAGCATGGATTTGCATAAGATGAGCAAAGAACATTTTAGTCTAAAGATTTTTCAAGATCCTACACTTTCAACATGCTACTTTTTTCGTATTGAGTCATGTGACATAACCATATAGTAAATGATTTGCCTACAAATATATATATACTGTATATATATATATATATATATATATATATATATATATGTATATATTTATATACAGAGAGAGAGAGAGAGATATTTGAGAAGTCCAAATACAAAAAGGAATCATCTCAATCAGTAGAAGTAAATATCCTTGGATAAATGTCAGTTAACTTATTTGCGACTTTAAAACAGCCCTATGAGAAGTCAACGATAAACAGAGTCTTAAACATTCGTACCTGTGTGTGTGATATCCGGGTTTCATGGAAGCATGTCCTCAATAAGCAAATCACTTAAGTCACTTTAGAGTGATGCTTCAGTGAACAAGGACATTTCATGGTAAATATGTTTGCCCTCTATTCGCCCTGTCCTAATTTCCTTTCTTTGCCTCCTTTTCTCAAGAAAAGAAGAGGGAGCTAAATGTGATGAAGGGAAGCAAGGACTGGAATCAAGGAGCTATGTTGGGCTTGATAGTGCTTAGTGCTCAGAAATGCTTACACCGATGGAAAGAGGACCTGTGCCTTTTTACTTGCCTGAAGGAGGCTATTCACAATATTTTACATATCATGTGCCTAAACCATTTCAGCAGTTAAGAACTTCAACTAAACATGTATTCCTTCCAGGACAAATTGTATTCCTTCCGATAATAAATCATCTTCCCCTCTTTCAATTATTAAAGCACTGATTAGCTGGAGTAATTTGAGGTGATTAACTCTAATAATACTGTGAATTAATAGAGATCCAGTCCAGTGTTAATGTAGGGGCACTGCTTTAATCACGCTCGGAATAGCTGGGTCCCTAAGTTACGATTTAGTACAGCTTTGGGTTCAGGCAGGTTAAAAGAGGGTCAAACAACTCTCACTTTTTTTTCCAAATTGGATTAGAAACTCATCTGTCAAATTGAAGCATCTTGTGCTAGAATGCATCGTGTTTCCTTATCCATTTACTAATGCCACTTGAATGCCATATAATGCAAACTGGTTCCTGGTCTCTGTTGAGTAAAGACTAGTGTACACACATGTACAGAGAGAAAAATAACATGAAGCACCTCTAAAAGTTAATACTATAAAACTTTATGCAGTAGTCTAAAGGTTTTTGTAGACCGCTACAGAAAACGTGCTTGTGATAAAGAATTGTTAGTCAGCATACTTAAAATAAAAAAGGTATTTTTGAAATATGCAGAACGGGCTTAACTTCAGTTTAATTACAGTTAATCACCACTAAAACTCCACCTGTTCAACTGTGTGTGTGGGCGTGTCGGATCGCATCAAGACTGGCAGATGGTGACAGTGGTGGGGAGAATGAATAGGACAGACAAAGAGGAGCATTTCTTCAACACTTTTGTTTTTATACAAGTGTTGAGTCAAAAATATTGTGGGTGTATTTTGTACATATATCTAGGGGCACAGCGCTTGGGGCAAGGAGCAAAAATAGTTTTTTTGTTCATGTGTGACTACTGCCTACCTTTTCAGCATCTAGGGTAACTGGTGGGGATTTCAATGATCTTGTCTTAAGCTTTGCTAATTCCTGTTCTTTATGTGGATTTAAAAACAAAATGGTAGGTAGATCTATTTGTGACCATGTTTGTGCTTTTTAAAAAAAGAGTTAAAAAAAAATGGCATGATGTTAGGATCATAGTTTTTCAGGAATGATTAGTCCGAGTGAGCAGGAAAGAAGACAAGCGAGCATAATCTATTCCACCAGTGTTATCCAAGTTAACCAGAAGAAATTGGTAGGAAAATTAATTCTGATCAACACACACAGACACACACACGCACATACACACACGCACACACACACAAATATATATATATATATATGTGTGTGTGTGTGTGTGTGTGTGTGTGTGTGTGTGTGTGTGTGTGTGTCTAGGATTCCATCACCTTTGTCTGCGTAGTGAGAGTAACATGCCTCTGATGCTCCCTTCCCTGTTTGTCTACATTGAGGTGAAGGACTACATCCCTGCTGCATTTGCTGGTATGCACAACCACAACAACTAAAATGAAATGAAGCATTCTGAAATACAAAAAAATTATTATTTCGAGTTTTTACAAGTGTTTATTTAGTTTTTATTTAAATCCGTGCTGTAACTCCATCTGCATGTTTGGGTCCTCAGATTTCACAGACGCTCTATTCAATCCGGTGAAGACTACAAAGCCTGCAAAACAGGAGGCAAGTTTTAAACCCAGTAGACTGTCACACACAAAATTAGCATTTCGCTTTGAGAACACACGAAAAGTTACTGAATGTTTCCACTCGGCTTGAAAAACGTGCATGATTTTCACCCAAAAAGCAGCTTTTAGTAATGCTAAAGAAAGAATAATAATGATATCTTTTAGGAAGGCGATGATGCCTGTCAGTGAAAGCATACTAAATGTCCTTCACATATTGTGGTTGGAGCCATTTATCTAAATACTCTTAATCTGTTTCCAGAGTGCTAACTTTGTAAGCAAATATGAGATGGCTGGTGCTGCAGCTGTTCCAGCTGCAGGTAAGGAATGCACACAAAAACGTACACAGTAATCAGAGATCAGCATTATATTAAATAGTCTAATTTGTAGACTGCATATCCATTTCAGTGCCACAATGCATTTAGTCTTTCGGTTTTGTTTTTTTTTGCATTTATAGACTCTTTTCCTTATCCTGTAACCATATATTTACAGTGCCTGAGGGTGAGGAGGCCCCAGCAGAGGGCGATGCTAAACCTTCAGAAACACCTGCTTCAGATGCAGAGCCTAAAGCAGAGTCAGATGACCAGCCAGCGGCGGCTGATCAAGAGCCAAGCCCCGAGGCCCCTGCGACCTCAGAGGAGGCTCCTCCATCTGAAGCGCCTCCAGCCGTCGAAGAGGCTCCTCCCGCCGAAGCACCTTCAGCTGCTGAAGAGGCTCCTCCCGCCGAAGCACCTTCAGCTTCTGAAGAGGCTCCACCTCCTGAGGCACCTACACCCTCTGAAGAGGCTCCTCCCTCTGAGGCAGCTCCACCTTCAGAAGATGCTCCGCAAGAAACTCCCGCACCAACTGAAAGCGCTGAGGCTGAGAATCCGGCTGATCCAAATGGTGAGCCCACTGCAAATGTGGAGCCAGAAACACAAGTTAATGCAGACTCTAACCCAACTCCCGCTGCGGAGCAGGACGCTCCTGTAGCTGACTCTGCAGCGCCTGCGGAGGTTGCTGCTACTGGTCAAAGTGCAGCACCTGAGGGTTCAGGGCTTTGTGGAGCTCTGGGTAGGCTGTGTAAGATGTGAACCAGAGCCCAATAACTAATATTCCAATGGTAATGGCTTAACAGTGCACACACCTGTAGATGTCTAAAGCAAAACACTCTATCCATGTATATTTTCTGTCAAATATATGTACGAAAGATGAATTATTTTAAACAACCCTGTACTTGCATACTTGAACTTGTATTGCTTGAAATGACCTAAAAACAATTAAAAGTCTCACTGTCTCACTCACCGTCTTTGTCTCTCTGCTGTCCCTCACACAAAAACATTCGCACTCACAATCTCACTCCCACACATGCACACACACAGAGCTGGCCTCTGTGACCTGTGATGAACTGCAGCAGCACAAGAACTACCTGAAGGTCACCAAGAAGCAGGAGAAAGAGCTGAAAGAACTGGAAAAGAAGTTCCAGAAGAAGGGCGAGGAGCTAACTCAGAAATACAGTGACCTCTTCAAATCCCTCAAGAAGAAGACCTCGCCGAAGAAGAATGAGTAAACAGAGACCTACCACTGCTTTTATTTATTCAGTCCTGTTGAGAATATCTATTTCTTTCGAATTGGCAATCTTGAGGCCATAGCTAGTGTTTTGTGTCTTTGTGAATGTCATGCTGTTGTGTTGTGATGGGCTGTGCTGTGATTTTGGCTTCTCTGTCAAAATGGCCTTAGTCCTTATTTAACCCCTTAAAGCCAGTGATCACTCAGTAGATCCAGACACACGTACGTTTCTCACTCTCAGATCTGCATGCCTGCTAGTTTCAAAGTAATTACTGAACAATTCCTAGAATAATATTCTTTATTGAAGGTGAATAAATAAGTAAAATCTCTGTGCTTAAGGGGTTAAATCAGCTACATGACTAAAATGACTTGACAATCATGCCTAGAGTAAACCTAATACATATAATACATGTATATACTGTAGGATACAGTACATTCCAGGGACAGGCTACATTACATATAGTGTATCTGACACTGTATTAAAGTGATCACTCTGAGTTATATTTCCAATCTATCATCCATAAATGAGGCATCTACTACTAGGCATGGTTAAATCCACTCAGTCAGTATGTTTATTGAACCATTTGCTATGATTTAAGCACTGGGGTTTTAAAGCAGGTCAATGCACCTGATCACTTGTTTGCCCGTAAGTCTGTTTTCGCTGATCATTATCTTTATTGAAAAACCAAATTGACTAGCTCCAGGGAAGTTTATTGTGATTGACTCATTTCTTTGCTATTCAGGGCAGAGGTTGAGGGGCAAATCAGTGAGCTGAAAACAAAGCTGCAGACGGAGCTTCGATCAGTGTGGGTGGAGAAGTACGATCACGTGAAGAAGAAGAAAGAGCAGCATGCCTCTGAGGTACCAATCAGCCCTTAATTCCACCCCAAGGCTAGGTATTAAAAGTGTAGATTCGGGGGTTTGATGCTTTTTCAGAAATTACATAAACAAATGCATCATGCTAATATCGGTCATGGGATCTACGTAGCTTTATGCAATGTATACAGTATTGTGCATGTTCTAGATAGTTCATTCTAGCTTTCAGCAGTATTAACCTCTTGGCTTATTTGAAGTGCAAATGAGATTCAAAGGATAAATATTCATAAAGCCACTTAAAACACTTAGAGTCCTACACACTGCAACACACACACGCCTAGCTCATGATCAACTTATCAGCGAAACACTTTTGTGAATGCTCTGATCATCAGCATGAATGCTTGCCTGATTCATGAGCACTGAATCTACTGAGGGCATTTGTGTCTACAGCGCATATCCTTTACTATAGAGAGCTGCGGTTTTCCTTGCTTCGAGACACCTGATTTGGTTTATGATTCAGAGCAGAAAGAGTTTGAAGAGTTCCTGCTAGAGTAACTTTTGGTAATCATATATTACTATACTTTTTTAAACTAAAAAAATGTAGTTTTATATCTTTGGAGATTTATTTAGTAAAGCAAACCAGTGATATGCCTCTACCTAAGTCAACCTACTTTCTAATGATCAAATCAGAACATAAACTCAGGCATGTTAGAGACAGCAAAACAGTAAATTGTATATTGTGTTGAAGATGTGGGTAAATTACTAGTAATAATAATGATAATGATAATAATAATAATAATAATAATAATAATAATAATAATAATAATAATAATAATAATAATAATAATAAAAATTCTTACAAATTTCCCAATATATGAGCATATTAGTTGCCTCATTTAATTTACACAGTTACTAAGGATCTCCACACATTCGTGTCATTGAACCTAGAAATAATTTGAGGATCATATCTGACAGCTTGCTAATGCTCACATGTAAGCAAAACCTCCCTTTTGTAGGACTTTGTTGATTTGTTGATTTTGTGAACCTTTCTGGAAAGCTTTCTAAAAAAAAAAAAGTGCCTCCTAGCCATGTGTATTTTCACACACAACAGTCTTTACAGTTTACCCAGAATGGTGCGAAAAACAAAAAACCCTGAAGGAGCGACAGTTCTGTGCATGGAAATGCCTTGTTGATAGAAGAGATCAGAGGGAAATGGCCAGATTGGGTTGAGATGCAAGGAAAGAAATAGTAACTCCTCACTCCTCCTATAATCACTCCTCACAACCATGAAAAAGCATTTCTGCATGCACAAAACATTAAACCTTGAGGTGAAGAATCTGAGGCTGTCAGGGAATAGGTGAGTCTGGGCCAATGATAACCTCAGATTCCTGTTCTTTACTGACAGGAGTGGAACCTGATGTGGTCTTCTTGTAGCTCTTGTAGCTCATCCACGTCTAGGTTTGATGTACTGCGCATGTTGAGATGCTTTTCTGCTTGCCACGGTTGTAAATAGTGATTATTTGACTCCCCGTCAGCTCATACCAGTCTGGTCATTCTCCTCTCAGATCTCTCAGACCTTCCTCTCACAGGATGTGTGAAAACCTGTGGAGATCAGCAGTTTAAGAAATACTCATCTAGCACCTACAGCCACAGTTAAAGTCACAGATATCACACTTTATCCCCATTCTGATGTTAGATGTGAACATTAACTGAAGCTCTTGACCTGTATCTGCAGTATTTTATACATTGTGCTGCTGCCGCATGATTAAATAACTGCATGAATGTACAGGTGTTCCTAATAAAGTGGACAGAGTATATTATTGAGAAATAAAATATAAATGAATCTTGGAATAAATGGAACAACTGTATAGCTGGCATTATATAACTGGATAGGTGGATATAT